>JAJOOO010005758.1:0-25660 GCA_029582685.1 Solanum piurae
TTTTTTTTTTTTTGCGATAGTGTGATTTGATTAAAAGAATTAAAAATAAAATCGTACTTACCATAAATTAGAGGTGATTCTCTGTCATCCTTGCTCCTTAAAAACATTATAACTTCCAACTTTGATTATATTATTGAAGAAAGTATAATGCAGGTTTCAGATTTTAGGGTTATTTGGAGATTAGAGATAAAAAGGGGAAAAACTAAGAAAGAAGACTAATGTTTCAAAAGGAGAAAGCCCAAACGGCATTGCAATAGCAAGAGTCTTTAATTTTGGAGGGAAACATAAGAGAAGCACGTGCATAACCCTCTGGTCTGTTAAAAAACTAACGGTGGTTAGGATGGAGATTAAAAATGCACCACTTTATTAAAGAATCAGGACTATTAATGCTCCACTAAAAAGAAATAGGACTATTTTGAGTCTAAACTCAAAGATAATGGACTATTTTAAGCCTTTCCTCGGATTCGAACCGAGGTGAATAGAGATATGCTAGGGCCTCGAACCGTGGCTAAAAGAGATACACCAACGCTTCGAACCATGGATAAAAGACTCCAATTTATATATATATATATACACTAGACTTTTGACACGTGCGTTGCACGTGATTATCAATTCAGAAAATTTAAGCGAATATTTGAATAATAAACTTTGTACAAAATAATATTTCAGATTCTTTTGTGAATGTTCAATGTGGATCGTCATGTATATCTCTTATTAACACAAACCTATGTAGATGGTCAATGAAAATTTTTGTTAGTTAAATGCAATAATGTACATATTTATTTCAATTTGATGAGGTTCAATCATGTAATTAGTCGTATCTCACTAATATTACCTTAAAGACGATATTTGTTGTATGTTTTTCTTGTCATCTAACCAGATATGTTTTGCACGTGTATTCCATTTAATCTGTTTAGATATCATATGCACATGTGGAGAACAACTACATTTTAGTTTTTAGAACTATTTATGTATATGAATTTTTATTTTATAAGTTATAACATGATAAATGACGTTCTTTTTGTTGGCTCTCATATTTGACTTCTCGATTGTCTGTGTACATAAATCAAAGATAGTTAACTGAGGAAGGTTTCCTTTTTTTTAACAAAAAAAAAAACATAAAATTAAAATTAAAGAATATATTCTATCTGTGAATTCATATATATAACCACTTGTTTATCTTACACCCAACAAAGATATAGTTCATATACGACTTCATATACTTGTAAACAATTTTTACTTTATTCAACCATACATGATTCATCCAAGGAAAACTAGCAACACTGTGTTATCACATATGTAGGGGCAGTGGCGGAGCCAGAAATTTTATTAAAGGTGTCCAAGAATAATGGTGTGTGACTGTCAAAATAAAACAAAATATTATGTTATTTGGGGTTCAAACCCGAAACTCCTTCAATCAAATGGACACCCATTCCCACTGCATCAAATGCAAAGCTTTTGTCAAGGGTGTCCAACTTTAAATATAAAATTTGACATAAATATACAATGTAATTTTTCGATGAAGGGTGTTCAATTGGGAACCTTGGGATGGTTGTGGCGACACCACGTATAGGGGCTATAATAATGTGAAAAATTATTGGTCAAAAGTTAATATACGAAAAGATGAAAGATATAATTAATTAATGTAATAACTATGAGAATTCATAATATTATAACTAAAAAATATAAAAGAGTGAATAAAATTTGCTATAATTAGTCATAACTTAAACTAAATAAAACTAAAGGGCAATGTTTCCATTCTAATAACTATTTTTAATCAAACTTCCTGACAATCTAAATCACATAAGTAGCATTGATAAATAAAGTCATTATTTTGTCTTGAGCATCAAAAAAATAAATCGTGATAATTCTCTAACTCTTGAGAAGTTTAATAATTTTGAAAAAATATATTCAAAAACATATATCTATCCCACAAGAGAAATTGTTAACAAAAACAAATGAATTTAGACTACATCATGTTAACTTCATATATTAGAGCATTACATACTAATATATATACTAAGCAAAAATATAATTATTATATCATCAGAATTATTTCTCAAGTATTCGAGGTTAAGAAATATACCCTCTTAGGATAGAATAATTTACTTCATCAGAATAGTGGTACCTCATATTCCGCTAAACGTCGAACTCACTCAACGATAATAAATCACACGAAATTTTTTAAGATGCAAGAAGAAGAAGAGTAGAAGATTAAAAATATTATTGTTGAAAATGAGAGGAAACCCCTCTATTTATAGTCAACAAAGGGTAGTATGAACAAGTGTATTTTGTGTTTTATTTGACTTCTTTCCGAGAAGCCACAACCCTTTCGAAAAGTCACAACTTATTGAAAAAGTCACAACTCATCGAAAAATCACAATCATTTGAGAAAAGTCACAACTTATTAGAAAAATCACAACTCATCGAAAAAGTCACAACGTAAGTTAAGAATATTATAATAATTTAACATTCAAGTTAGGAGTTCATGTTTTTAAGATAATATATATATATATATATATATATATATATATATATATCACACACTCTTTCTCATGCAGGAACATACCGTAGAGAGAAACCATAATTGTTAATAATATAATATTTTACTAACAAAATATTATATAAAATTAATACTGAATTAGGAATCACGCAGAAGAATTTCACATTATGGTTAAAGAGCTCCCTAAAAGAGATGATTTTAGGGGGAAATAAGCAAATACCCCATAAAAGTAAAATAATTACAAACATATACCCCTTTACATTCATACCCCACTAAATAATTACACTACATACCTCATTTACTAATTTCGCTTAACTAATACTAAATCAATATCATATATACTATTTTTGTTATCATTAAGGTTGATAATTTCGCTGAATTGATACTAAATCAGTATATATATACACTGTATTGATATCATTAAGGTTTGTTGTTAAGAAAAATTACTCATTAGTCAATGATACTACAAGAGAGTAATTTCTGAACAAGAAACCTTAATGATACAAATACAACATATATATACTGATTTAATATCAGTTAAGTAAAATTATCAACCTTAATGATACCAATACAGTATATGATACCGATTTAGTATCACTTAAACAAAAATTATCACCCTTAATAAATGGAGGTATGAACTGTAATTATTTATGAGAGAATGTGTATGTCAAGAATTACTTTGGATTTGGATATTAACTTGTAATTATTTTAGATTTTATGGCTTATTTATGTAGTTTTTTCATGATTTTATAGCTAAGAAGACCCTAAGCCCAAAACCTCTTAAGAGGACCTTGGAGAGCCCAAAGGTAATTAAAACCCTAGATAAAAGGAATTAAGGAGTTGCATAAAATAAAATTGTGTGACAAAAGAAATGTGAGGAAGTAGTCAACTGTTGAGCTATTTCTACAACACCACTCAATCAGTCCAATATCTCTTTTTCCATTTTTTTCCTTGTCGTAATTTGCGCCACTTCTTCTTCATCAGCTTATAAGGTTAGATCTCTGATTTTTATTTTATTTTTAATTTGAATCTGAATTTGTCCTATTTGGGGATATGTTTTGCTGCCATTGTCTCTGTTTATGCTAATTCTTTTTATTTCTTTCCATCTTTTGCATTTAAAAATTGTTCCATTTCCAAGGGTTTGTCGATTGATATTATAGTTGAAAAAGGGTATTTAAATTACAAGCAAAATTGCTCTAGAAAACCACATGACTTCTTCTTTACTAATCTCCTCTTAATTTGGCTGATTATTGATCAGTCCAACTCATTTCAGTCCAATTTATTTTTGATTTTAGACTCAAAATCATCCATTTCCTTTTATATGGTGCACGAATACTCCTTCAAATTTTAAGTAGTAATGCACTTTTAGTCTCCTCCTAACGTATCTTTGCTTTTTAACATCCACATATATATTCTAGAATTTTTAGTTGTAGTTCAAACGCTAAATTGTTCGGACTCTTCACTTTTAGTGTTGGACCACGACATGGGTGTGGATGTTGGATCTCTGTTCGATTTGGTCAATCTATTTTGGGTACTTTGACAAAAATCGACTGGACAGTTTTAATGAATTATGTAATTAATAAAAAAAACTAAGGTGAAATTGAAGAAAATGTAATACTTTTATATAAAAATGTATATATTGGTCGGCAACATTGAAAGATGCTAAGAATGGTCAAAGCAGGGGTAGATCTAATTTAATCAAGAGCAAAATCATAACCATTAATGCATAAATACATCTATGTTGGTCGGATTATTCAAAAATATTGCAGGGTACATTTCATATCCTCCAAAAGTAATAATGCATTTTTGGAGGATCTGACATAAGTGTGGCAACATTTTTTGGAGATTCCAAATATATTGTACAACTCTAACCTGCAAAACCCAAATTTAAGAGTAAAATCCTACATCACTAATAGTACAAATTCAAAACAAAAGAAAAAGAGAGAAGTATTTAGAAAGAATATGAAAGCTAACCTTATAAGGTTGATGAAGAAGAGCCGGTGTGATTGTGAGAAGGAAAAGCGCAAAAATGAGATGATATCATCTTATAAAAGGTTAGTTTTTCCTTCTCACAATTGCATCGGCTCTTCTTCATCAACCTTATAAGGTTAGCTTTCATTTTCTTTCTAAATACTCCTCTATTTTTCTTTGGTTTTGAATTTGTACTATTAGTGATGTAGGATTTTACTCTTAAATTAGGGTTTTGCAGGTTAGAGTTGTAAAATATATTCGGAATCTCCGAAAAATGTTGCCGCACGCATGCCAAAAATGCATTATTACTTTTGGAGGATCTGAAATGTACCATGCAATATTTTTGAATAGTCCAACCAACATAGATGTATTTATACATTAATGGTTATGATTTTGCTCTTGATTAAATTTGATCCACCCCTGTTTTGACCATTCTTAGCATCTTTCAATTTTCAATAGTTAGAAATATTTGCAGGCAATGCTAAGTTAAGCTTGTTCTGTTTCCAAGTGTTGTGGATTGATGTTAATTGAATTGAAAAGGGTGTGTTATGTATTGTTTCATGCTTCTTAAATTACCTACAAACTGGTTGTATATGCTAAATTGAGATGGAAGATAAAAAAGAAAATCATTGATTGGTAATGAAAACAATAGATAACTAGTTCTTTATTAAGAATTCCCATCGTTCTATTTTCCTACGGAAATAACATAAATAGCTGCCCATCCCAAAAAAAAAAACAAGTCGGCAGATGTATACTGTACATGTGATATATGTGTATTTGCTGATGAAAATGATCCCACATTGGACCGAGACTAGATTGTTGAACTCCTTATAAGGCTTGGGCAATCCTCCTCCCTATTAGCTAGTTTTTGGGTGTGAGTCCTAATTTGACAGTATTGGCTAGTGAATGTTACACATTTTTGGTTGAGTGGCCAAATGTGTAATTTACTCTTTTTTGCTAAGTTTGATAACATGGTAAAACTGCTGCTTGATTTCTTTCTTACACTTTTGTTCTATTAATGCATGTATTCTAGATCTGTTCTCATCAATATGTTTGTAAGTTGTGTCATTATGTTTATTCCAATCGAAAGATCTGCTTATATTTCCAGGTAAAAGATTGGGGAGCAAACGGCCACCGGTATGGATGGTAATTGTCCTTTACCCGGAGATATTATGGTTGATATTCTATCAAGATTGCCAGTGGAATCACTCTTGCGTTTCAAATGTGTGTGCAAGCACTGGTTTTCTCTCATCAAAAGTGCGAGTTTCAAAGAGAAGCATTTTCATCAGAAGAACAATTGTGCCCGTCTCCTCGTTTGCGACTTTAAAGTAGCAATGGCAGAACACTTTTTCGTTAAGTCTGTTGAATTCTCCTTGCTCCCTAAAAAAATAGTTCCGGATGTGATCCCTGAACAAAAAGTTCTCCTTCACCTTCCGAGGGTCGCTAGTTTCAGTTGTGTTGCTGGCCCAGTTGATGGCTTATTCTTACTGCAGGAAGATTTTTATTATGACGGTGTGCGCTTGGGTTTGTGGAATCCTGCCACCAGAGAGTTCCGTCCTCTGCCTCCTGCGCCTTTTGAGATTGAGCACTTTTTCTCAGACCATTATCATCAATTTGGGTTGGGGTTTGACATGTTGACTCAAGATTATAAGGTTTTATGGATTCGAGATTATAAGGGACAGGACGATGACCCTCATGTCTCTGTCTGTGTCTATTCCTCATGCGACAACTCATGGAAGGACCTGGAATTCCCTTCCAGTTATACCTCAAGTTTTTCCTTTGACGCCACTTATCTCAATGGGGTTTATTATTGGCGTTCATTGTGTGTAAATGAGATGTACAGGATTCACTCATTTGACATGGGCAGCGAACAGTTTGGGGAGATGCAACTCCCGGTTTTTCCAAATGAGCACTGGAGGATGCTTACATTGCGTGGCGGCTCACTTGCAATGTTAGCCAGTGATAAGTCTATGACATCCATATATGAAATGAAACAAAAGGGAAGTTGGTCGAAAGTTCTTACCGTTCAACCTCCTATAGATCCTCATCGTCCTTACGACATCTGGGAGAACGATAAGATTATTTTCAAAATCAGACGAACTTCTCAGCTGGTGCTATATGACCCTACAACAAGTGAAGTTGCAGATCTTGGAATTGATTTGGACCGTATTGGCTGTTGTGTTTTCAATTACAAGGAGAGCCTAGCTCTAATAAAGAGTGGAGATGAAACTCAGGATAATGTTGTCGACCAAATTGAACACTTCTTCGATATCATACCAACTGATCGCAAGTCTCTGTTTACTGTTAGAGGTCCTCCTACCGGACGGTGAGCTTAAATAGTTGGGTTCTTGGTTTTTTCTACCAACTTTTGTTGTAATAGGAACAAGAAAGGTCGTTGAATGACTAGTTTTCACACTCGTGTACAAATGGTAGTGCTTTTGATCTCACCCCCTAAAAATTCCTTCAAAATCATGCCTTTTCAATCATACTTTTCATGGCAAGAAAATTGCCATATACTTTCCTCAAGTCTTTACATTCCTTTATTTACTTTCAGGTTTTTTTATATAGATTTATTTCATTTCATCTGTTCTTGAATATAATTAATATAGAAAGATATTTAAAATGTTAAAAATATCTTATAAGCCAAGATGATACTTCACACTAAGCCAATGAATGATAGATCTATCATCATAGGTAAGAAAATGAAGTTCTTGCAGCAGGGTGGGCTTGGCGAATAGAAGTAGGCGGTTCAAAAGCAGCATGGGATGGATAAAAGGAAAGTCATAAGTTGAGAATATCAACTTTTGACTTTTAGCTTATTTTATATTTTTATGGCATAAAAATAAGTACTTAAGAACATATTTGGATTGACTTATTTTAAGTGTTTGAATAAATATAAAAATTGCTTATAAACACTTAGTTTTAAGTCAATAACCATAAGTTAGAATTTCTAATTTATTTTACTGATAAATTATAAGTCAAAAACCCAAAAGTCAATCCGTTAAAACTTGGGCTATGAAAAAAATCATGTTGTCAAGCACCACCCCTAAATGTGTCTTGCAGTATGCAATTCGAATTTAGTCGGGGTTCAAATATGGGCTCCGAAAAGAAAAAAAACACTTTTTAATCTTTCACATAATCACACCAATTTAATAAAAAAGAGCTTGAAGCCAAAACTCTCCCTAAAATAACCTAATCCAAACACCCTGGAGTGGCAAACAAGTATAGTAACAAAGAAGGAAGGAGATACCATCCATCTCGTTTATGCATTCTTCATCACCTTTGTAAGGTTAGATTTCAATTTCTTTCTATAATACTTTTCTTTTTTGAATTTGGTGATGTAAGGTTTTGCTTCTAAATTTTATCCTGCCCAATTTTGATCATTCTTGCGTCTTCTAGATGTCAACTTTTAGAAATACTTGCAAGAAGTGCCAACTTAATCTTGCTAAATTTCCAAGTGTTGTTGACTGTTGTTAATCGAAAGGGGTTGTTTTGTTGTTGATTAGAGTGAATACATTAATTAGTAATGCCGAGTTTTGGTTATTCCATCTTCTGCCTTGCATAAATAATACATATGTTTTCTTCTCAACTTATACATTTAAACCAGTAGTCAAATACCGTACTTGATGTGCTGATTTTAATACATAAATAACTCACCGACTAACCAGACAGCCGTTTACTGCTTTATGGTCCGTAGATTACCTGCAAAATTGTTGTATATGCTAATCTGAGATGTAGAGGAAAGCAAAAAGGAAATCATTGATTGGCTAATGAAAAGTCTAGAGAAGCATTACCAGTTCTTTACTAGTCTTGTATGAATTTTTATCTCTATGCTTTTCTATGGAAATTGACATTAACAGAAGGACTGCCATCCCTAAAACCGGCCTCTGCACCTTCAGAGATTGATTCGAGTATTCTGAGATGAACCGGTACAGGGAGTTTACCCTTATGCCTATGTCTGCAAAATGGTTGCATATGTTAAGTTGTTGAGCTGTAGAACAAAAACAAAACCATTGATGGGCTAATGAAAATACTAGAAAACAAAATGACTAGTTATTTACTATGAATTCCCATGTTTTCATTTTCCTGTGGAAATTAACATAAATAGCTGCTCATCCTAAAAAAAATAGTCGACAAATCTATACCATACATGTGTGTGTTTATTGATGAGAATGATCCTACATTGGACCAGGACGAGATCCTGCTTGAGCAACCTTCCTCCATATGAGCTAGGTTTTGGGTGTGAGTCCCAATTTGACAGTATTGGCGAAGTTTGATCACACAGTAACATTGCTGCTTGATTTCTTTGTTGCATTTTTGTTCTATTAATACATGTTTTGTAGATCTGTTCTCTTTGAAATATGTTTGTAAGTTGTGTCATTCTATTAATTGTAAACGAGAGATCTGTGTAGATTTCCAGGTAAAAGATTGGGGAGAAAAGGACCACCAGTATGGATTGTTATTGTCCTTTACCAGAAGATCTTGTGGTTGATATTTTATTAATGTTGCCAGTGGAACCACTCTTGCGTTTCAAATGTGTGTGCAAGCACTGGTATGCTCTCATCAAAAGTGAGAGTTTCATAGAGAAGCATTTTCATCACAAGAACAATCGTGTCCGTCTCCTCATTTGCAACTTGATATTAGAAGAGGAAGAACACATCCTTGTAAAGTCTGCTGTAGTTTCCTTGCTCCCTGAAAATATAGTTCCGGGTGTGACCCCTGAACAAAAAATTCTCCTTCATCTTCCAAGGATTGATAATTTCAACTGTGTTGCTGGCCCAGTTAATGGCTTATTCCTACTGCAGGAAATTTTTTGTGGATACGGTGTCCGCTTGAGTTTGTGGAATCCTGCCACCAGAGAGTTCCAGCCTCTGCCTCCTGCACCTTTTGCGACTGAGCACGACTATGCTCATGAATTCGAATTGGGGTTTGACCAGTTGACTCAGGATTATAAGGTTGTTCAGATTCAAGTATTCTGTGATGTTTGGGGACAGGGACAGGGCTATTACCTTCATATGTCTGTCTCTGTCTATTCCTCATGCGATAACTCATGGAAGAAGCTACAATTCCCTTCCAGTTTTACCTCAGGTTTTCCCTATTCCGTCACATATCTCAACGGGGTTTATTATTGGATTTGTAGGAGCCTCAATAATAATATATGCAGGATTCAGTCATTTGCCATGGGCAGCGAACAGTTTGGGGAGATGCAAGGCCCAGATATTCCAGGTAAACACTGGGTGAGGCTTACATCGCGTGGCGACTCGCTTGCAATGTTAGTCAGTGATAAGTGTATGACATCCATATATGAAATGAAACAAGAGGGAAGTTGGTCCAAAGTGTTTACTGTTCAACCTCGTATAGATGCTGCTCATTTGCCTAAAAATATATGGGAGTATGATAACATTGTTTTTGAACTGACAGAAACTTCACAGCTGGTGCGATATGACCCTACAACAAGTCAAGTTACAGATCTTGGAATTAAACTGAGGCTTATTGGCTGTTGTGTTTTCAATTATCAGGAGAGCCTAGCTCTAATTACAAAAGGAAATGAGTCTCAAGACGAGGATAATACTGATCGAGCAAATGAAGTAGTACAACTATTAGGTGGACGAATGATGTCAAGAATTGAAAACCAATTTCCCCCCTCTGATCTTTCATTTTCTGAGTAATAGTACTAATTTGATAGCTAGCTGGATGAACCTATTACTATTGGGTTATTGGCTTCTACTCATTCATCATGTCCTATTTATACTTTGGTCATTGATAAGAACATAAATTTTATTTGTTTCATAGTGTTTTGCTCACATTTGACTACTTGCTGAATTGTTGGCTAAATGTGTATTATTTTATTAAAATTATCTTTAAGAAAATATGTAAAGAGTCAAATTTGAAATATTATAAGAATATATCAAGTATTCAAATTTGATTAATATCCAAAATGGAAAACTATTGACATTTGCTGCTGTGTATCTTCCATGGTTACTTGAACTGAGTGAAGAAGCAGAAAACAATAAGAAATTCGTATTGAGCTCATTTTCAGGTTTTCAGGGAATCGACATGTCAGTCTAAGAGCACAGGCAGTGATGACTATCTTGTCCTGGTTTTGCCCCAAGGACAGTTTGATTGCCAAGTCCATTATGGAGGAAGACATCATAGGGTGCTCTTTCTTATTAAATAAATCTGGTCAATGCCTATTCAGGGGTGGAGATAATTGAAAGAAACTTGAGAACAAGAGAGAATTACAATGAAATAACCAAATTGATCTCCCTGGTGTTGAAGCTGCTCGCTTCTTATCTGGGGACATGGACTACAGAGGAATGTCGTTTTTTTCATTTGTCGAGATCTGTTCTCTTTCAATATGTTTGTAACTTGTCTCATTCTACTTATATTTCCACCAGTATGGATGGTTTTCGTCCTTTACCAGAAGATGTAGTAGTTGATATTCTATTGAGGTTGCCTGAGGTATCCTCTCATCAAAAGTTCTAGTTTCATAAAAGAACATTTTCATCACAGGAACAATTGTGCCCGTCTACTCGTTTGTTACTCGAAAGTATCACATGAAGGACATGACATTGTAAAGTCTGTTGTATTCTCCTTGCTCCCTGAAGAAATTGTTCCAGGTCTCTTCCGAGGGACTTTGGTTACAAGTGTGTTGATAGCTTATTCTTAGTGCAGAAGAAGCTTTATGGAGATGATGTCCTCTTGGATTTGTGGAATTCTGCGCCTTTTCCAATTGAGTACTTTTTCTTTGACTATAATCATCAATTCGGATTGGGGTTTGACCTGTTGACTCAAGATTATAAGGTTGTATGGGTTCGAGTATTCTGGGATGAACTGGAACAGGGCGTTTACCCTCGTGTCTATTCCTCACGCAACAATTCATGGAAGAACCTAACTCCTGGATTCTCTTCTAGTTCTCCCTATTCTGTACCCCTTGACTCCACTTATCTCAATGGGGTTTATTTTTGGCTTTGTATAGGCGTAGATGAGAATATGTACAGGATTCACTCATTTGACATGGGCAGCGAACAGTTTGGGGATATGCAAGTCCCAGATATTCCAAGTACATATTGGGGGGCGCTAACATTGCGTGGAGATTAACTTGCTATATTAACCGGTGACCCTGGCAAACCAATGACATCCATATATGATGTGTGGGTACTGAAACAAGAGGGAAATTGATCCAAAGTTCTTACTGTTCAACCTCGTATAGGTCTTCATTGGCTTCATAACATCTGGTATAACGATAAGATGGTTTTCCAGAGGCTTCGCAACATCTGGGATTACGATAAGATGGTTTTCCAGATCACAGAAACTTCAGAGCTGGATTTCAGTTGGACCTTGGCATTTCTGGCTGTTGGGTTTTCAATTACAAGGAGAGCCTAGCTCCAATAAGCTTCAATATCAGAGGCGGATCCAGGATTTGAAGGTTGGGGTGCCACTATTTTTAATACAAATTCATTACTAGTGATTGACATCAAATTACGGCGCACATTCATTCAGTTCATTGTTAATTTGATTTACAAGATTTTTGGTTCATAAATAATACATGTTCATCAAATCAGTTTTTTTATATGATTCCATCTAATTTTTGGTCAAATACTATTGACGAAAAGGAGAAACATATACTTTTCTCTCAAATATTCATACTTCAAATTTAGTATGTGTATCACACTAATAAGGATTACCATAAATATTTCAATATTTTCTATTTCTACGTAATCTATCTTTTACCAATTAATATTTGAGTAATACTATCATAGAGAGGTAATTCTACAATAAAAAGGTACTTTATTGTTATAACGAATGATTATTAAATTGAAGTTTGAGTGTATGTCAAATATTTAGCTTGACCAATTCATTGTTTTAGATATGCATATATATTCCAGTAGCATAATTTAATTTTAATATATGAACAACATCACATTTGGTGAAAAATATTTCATTTCTTTAAGTTTTTACATTATCTTTGTAGAATTATAGTCTTCTCCTTTTTTCTGCCCCATACATATCATATAGTTGTTGTCTAATGAAAGTATCTAGTATCTTATAGAAGTTGTATCGTGATATAAAATATTAAACTTTGTCAATAATAAAAATTAATAGATGAATAAAATTTAAAGTATTGTTTATAGAATCTTTAATTTGATTTAAGATTATTTTATGATCAATCACTATTTTCTTATCTATTTTTATTAAGAAACTTACATAAATATACTACATTAAAAAAATATTTAGCATTTATAGCAATAACATTTTTTTCCTCATTTGATCATTTTTAATACATATTACCAAGAACAATTTATTATTCACATATAATACAAGTTTCTATTGCTGGATAATACATTTATAACATATTTTAATACACTTATGATACAATGTGTCTAAGTATAATATATTTTTTTAAAAACAATTATAATACATATATATGGCATACATAATTCACTTTTAATACATATTGCAGATTTAACATAGTATTGCTAAAAATGGTAATAAATAAAAAGTATCGCTAAAATTAATAATTATTTATTAAAAGGTACCTATCCAAGTAATTTAACCTTTTTATATAGCTAACGAGTGTATCTTGTGACATAAAATTTTCTCAAATTAAAATGATCACAAAATAATAGGAAAAAAATATATGAAACGATACGTAGCCAATGAAGAAGGAAGACGAAAATATATGTTCATGCTATATTCACTATAGAGTTCCATTTGATTAAAATTTCTTGTCACCAACACTTTACTTTCTTCGTTAATTTTTACTTACATATCTATTAAAAAATAATTATTATCATGTCTATATTATCATATTATAAATAAAAGTGAAAATCTATTTTTAAAATAGTGGATTTAACATCAAAACTAATGATTCAATGGACTACGCTGATGCCCGTTGTTTTAGCAAAATCAGAAATAAACTGTTTCATTTGAGGGTAAAAAAATAAAAAAGAAATATCTTACTCAAATCATGTGACTTTATTCATATTTGTTTATTATTATTGTCTTTCCCACAATATTTCGTCACTGTTAACTCACGGAAATCGTAAGGAAAATACGAGTGTGACTTTATGAATGATTTGCTACAATTTGTTCACCAACTCTTTCTTATGCGGTACCTCGAATTTCGTTGAATTTTGAACGTAATCAACTATTGCAAATAACCCTCAGATTTTTTAAGAAAAAGAAGAGTAGAAAATATTTAAAAAATCGTAGTTTAAAAGTGAGAGGAAACCCTCTATTTATAGCTGACAAATAATAGTATTAATAGGTGCTACTTGTTCCTTATCAGGAAAGCTACAACCTTTCAAAAAAGTCACTGCTCATTGGAAAAATCACAACCTTTTGGAAAAAGCACAACTCATCGGAAAAGGCCCAACCCTTCGAAAAAGTCACAACCCTTCGGAAAAGTCACAACTCATCGAAAATGTCAAAACCCATCAAAAAAAGTCGCAACCCTTTGGAAAAGTCACATCTCTTTGAGAAAATCACAACCCTTTCATATGAAAGGGTATCTACATTTAATGTAATACAAATAATTAAATTAATAAATAAAATAAATTGAGTATTTTTAATTGAAGTATTATAGTAATTCAACATTCAGTTTAGGAGTTCATGCTTTTAAGGTTATATATATATATATATATATATATATAAAAGAGAACTCTAGGCCCGTCTACGTGGCGCCACCACAAACAAGGATTTCCTTTTAATTTATTTATTTCCAAAACTAGTCTTTCCCTTTCATGAAAAGTTGTGACTTTTGTGAAAAGATGTGACTTTTATGAAAAGTTGTGACTTTTACGAAAGGTTGTGACGTTTATGAAAGGTTGTGACCCTTTCGAAGGGTTGTGACTTTTCCAAAGAGTTGTGACCTTTCCGATAAGGCACAATAAGTATTTGTTCACACTACCATTTTTTGTCTATAAATAGAGAGATTTCCACTCATTTTAAAACAACGAAAATTATAAACTTCTTCTTCTGCATAATTAAATATTCGTGTACTTTGCTCCTGTTAAAGTGACTTACTCACACCATTGTTTTTGTATCAATACGTTAATGAATAAAATCGTTCCATTATGAGAGAATCTAATTCTTTAAACCTCAGCAAAAGAGACAATGTGCTTTCAGTAGACTCGATTTTTTCCTTTCTATTTCATTCTATTTCTACATATCCTGGTATGTCTTTTCTACAGTAATTAATTTATGTTTATGATATTAATTGTTGTTTTTGAGTACATGTTTAAACTCTGTTGTTTATGTTTCTTCAAAGTTATTGTCTCCGGTTATATTGAGCATATACACATATAATAGGTATATTCATTGTGTAGAAAATAATTATTGTACTCAGTTTCAAGAATTCATGTTTTGATATTCTATATAAAATTCTATAACTTAAAAGTACTATATAAAAGCTTACATATTATCTGTTTTTACATAGATATGAAGTTTCTCACATATCAATTGAAGAAATTCATTATGCAAGTTCAAAAGTTATAATTGCTTTCATGTTCAAACGTAATTTCTTTTTTGAATCTGTTAACAATTTTTTGAATTTTTTTCCTTAGACATATATCACAATTGTAAAATCTATGCAACTTAAATGTGTTCTTTTTCTTATGAAATGCCTTTGTATATATATTCTTATTCTCTTCTTTATTTTCCTTTTAATGTTGATTAAAGAACCAATGATTTATTATTTCTGAATAATTCATTCATTAGAGGTTCTTGAGTTATGTGATAATGACAAATAATCAAATTCATGCTAGAATATTGCTAATATTATTTTAAGAACACATTTTTTATTTTTTTTTTAATGTATGGATATTAGTAAAGCATTATTTGCAAGTTTAATGTAATTATTATTTATGGTCCTAAATAAAATTAGTAGGTAGTATAAATTGACAAGTTTTTGGCCTCTTCTTCACTACTCTAGTCATTTCTCATTTTGGGCTCTTCTTCCTCATGTTAGATTTCAATTTTCTGTATTTGTGTTTTGCTGCTCTCTTTCTGTACGTTATACTTTTGCTCTTAAATTGGATCGCACATATATAGATATATCCCCTTTCACCATTTTTCACTTTTCATTTTACTCTCTTTCTATTTCAAAATTGATGTAGGGTGTGTTCGGTACATGTTTTCCAATTTTCTCATTTTTCGTTGGTCAAATATTTTAGAAAATATTTTCTCTAGAAAACAAACTCCTTAAAAGTGATTAAATTACTTCCGCGATGAAAGTAGGGAAAACAAGTTGCACTAGTATAACATTCCACGTTGAAAATACGAAAAGAAAAACATTGATTGCCAAATGAAAGATTAAAAAAGCAAATCACCACTTCTTTACTAGGAAATGGGAAGACTTCAAATGGAAATCTGTGTTTATCTCTGTGTTTGATACAACATCAATATATACAAAAGCAAGGACAAAAGTACAAAGCTACTACAAGAGTGCAAGTCCCAAAAGTGGACCAAAAAGTACAAACTTGTCTTGAATACAAAAGACAAGTCAAAAACTAGATACATATGGAGATAAATCGAACTAGGACATCATCATCTCACCCTTCATCTCAGAAGATCTCCACAATACTTAGGCTTTGATCATCGTTGTCGGCTATAGCGCTCAGAACTACATCAAATATATAAAAGTTGAGTGTAGCATGAATATCAAAATAACATGTGCCTGGTAGGTATCATAGGTCAACTGAGCCTGGAAAGTTAAAACAATATGAAAAATATGAAAGTAAGGGTAATTAGAGGTCAAATAAACAAAGCAATAACGGAAAGTCTACATATATAGCTCATGAGTCTAGAAAGAACGAAGTAGTAAAGTAAAGCAACTAATTGGACCCCTATAAGCCTAAAGGTATGTATACTCGTGCGCAATAGGAAAGTAAATAACTCAAACGAGTTTGGACCTACATAAGCTTGATAAGTACATAGAAGTGCTAAGGATAACACTAGCTAGATTAAAAGCTTCAAGAACTGAAATGGTTAACAACAGACTCGAACTTTGGCAGGCACCCCGAAGAACCCAAATGAACCACATGTCAGGATTCGAACCGAGGCGAATAGAGATAATCTAGGGCCTCGAACCATAGCCAAAAAACATACATCAGGGTCTCGAACTGTGGCTAAAAGAGATACACCAATGCTTCGAACCGTGGCTAAAAGACTCCAAATAATATATATATCACACTCTTTCTCATGCGGGAACATAATGTAGAGAAAAACCATATTTGTTAATAATATAATATTTTACCAACAAAATATTATATAAAAATTAATACTAAATTAGGATTCACGCCAAAAAATTTCACATTATGATTAAAGCGCTCCCTAACAGAGATGATTTTATAGCTAAGAAGACTCGAGCCCAGAACCTCTTAAGAGGGCCTTGGTGAGCCCAAAGGTAATTAAAACCCTAGATAAAAGGAATTAAGAGGAGTTGTATAAAATAAAATGACAAGAAGTGTGAGGAAGTAGTCAACTGTTGAGCTATTTCTACAACACCACTCAATCAATTTTTGCCACTTCTTCTTCATCAACTTATAAGGTTAGATTTCTGATTATTTATTTTGAATTTGAATCTGAATTTGTTCTATTTGGGGATATAGGGTTTTGCTGCCATTGTTTCTGTTTATGCTAATTCTTTTTATTTCTTTCCATCTTTTGCATTTAAAAATTGTTCTATTTCCAAGGGTTTGTCGATTGATATTATAGTTGAAAAAGGGCATTTAAATTACATGCAAAATTGCTCTAGAAAACCACATGACTTCTTCTTTACTAATCTCCTCTTAATTTGGTGCTGATTATTGATCAGTCCAATTTACTATTTCACATGGTAATGCTGCTGCTTGATCTTTTTCGTTAAACTCTGTGTTCTATCAAAACATGTTTCTATACCTGTTCTCTTTCAATATGTTTGTAACATGTCTCATTTTACTTATATTTCCACCAGTATGGATGGTGGTCGTCCTTTACCAGAAGATGTAGTAGTTGATATTCTATTGAGGTTGCCTGTGGAATCACTTTTGCGTTTCAATTGTGTGCACAAGCACTGGTGTGCTCTCATCAAAAGTCCGAGTTTCATAGAAAAACATTTTCATCACAACAACAATTGTGCCCGTCTCCTTGTTTGCAACTTGAAAGTAGCACGTGAAGTACATCCCATCGTAAAGTCTGTTGCATTCTCCTTGCTCCCTGAAGAAATTGTTCCAGGTATGACCCCTGAACAAAAAACTCTCCTTCAGCTTCCGAGGATCACTCATTTCACGTGTGTTGCTGGTCCAGTTGATGGCTTATTCTTAGTGCAGAAGAAATTTATGGAGATTATGTCTGCTTGGGTTTGTGGAATCCTGCCACCAAAGAGTTCAGGACTCTTCCTCCTGCGCCTTTTGAGATTGAGCGCTTTTTCTCGAACCATGATCATCAGTTTGGATTGGGATTTGACCTGTTGACTCAAGATTATAAGGTTGTATGGATTCGAGTGTTCTGGGATGTGCCGGGAAAAGGTGCTAATAATCGTGTTTATGCCTGTGTCTATTCCTCATGCAACAATTCATGGAAACACCTTACTCCTGAATTCCCTCCCAGTTCTACCTTGTCTGCACCCCTTGACGCCACTTATCTCAACAAGGTTTATTATTGGCTTTGTAGGGGCCTTGATGACATCTACACGATTCGCTCTTTTGACATGGGCAGCGAACAGTTTGGGGAGATGCAAGTCCCAGATATTCCAAGTGAACATTGGGGGACGCTTACATTGCATGGCGGCTTACTTGCTATGTTAACCGGTGACCCTGGCAAACCAATGGCATCCATATACGATGTGTGGGTAATGAAACAAGAGGGAAATTGGTTCAAAGTTCTTACTATTCAACCTCATATAGATGCTCATTGGCCTCTCAACATCTGGGATAACGATAAGATGGTTTTCGAGATCACAGAAACTTCACAACTGGGGCTATATGACCCTAAAACAAGACAAGTTACAGATCTTGGATTTCAGCTGGACCTTTTCATTGCTGGCTGTTGGGTTTTCAATTACAAGGAGAGCCTATTTCCAATAAAAAGAGGAAACGAGACTCAGGGTGAGGACAATGCAGTCGAGCAAATTGAACACTACTTCTATACCATACCAATGGATGAGGCCTCATCTTAGAGATTTGACATACAGAATATTATAGTGATAAAAATTGAAAAACAGAAAAAAGAAAACGATTTACCTGTAATATTGTGACATTAGTTCTTATCTTACCTTCTTATAACATTGTGTTTGAGCTTAAAATTGTTTGGATCAGTCATCATTTTTTTTGTTCGGCTTGTAGGAAGAAGAGAGATTATTCAACTAGAACAGTTAGAGTTGCACAAAGAAGATGAAGGAAATATTTGAGCGTACTTTATTAACTAGAAGTCTCTGCGCCTTTTATTGGCTTACAAACTCAGAAACTTATCGTAAGCAGTAAACTTAAACAATAGATTTTAAATCAATTCTCAACACGGCTTGTTTCTTTTCCTTACAGTCAAGAGGTTTTCCGCTCCTACTTTAAAATTTTACAAGAGCAAAAAAAGGTGATCAGAGTATTGGAAGAGGTAAAAGAGTAGTTTTTTGTTAATTGGGATTTTGGAAAAAGAAAAGAAAATGGTTAAAGAGACAGTATTATGATGTTCTTGGTGTATGTCCTTTAGCATCTGAATAGGAAATTCGCAAGGGATATTATCTCAAGGCTTTTCCCCCTGCAAATTTACCACTAGACAGTGTCTAGTGGCCTTTTATTAAACATAAAAAATATGAATAGGGATAAGTGCAAGCAAGGGGGCTAGGCCTTACCTTACTAATCCTAATGAAGTACCTAACGTCTACTACCTAAGCATGAAGAAAATAAGAGCTAGAGAGAACTAAGTATTTTCTGATCACCAAAGAGTTTATAATACACTCCAGGATGATATTACCAATGAGGATGCTTAAATAATGTAAAAATATGTCAATCAAGAAGAAAGTTGAGTTATCAGCCTCAAACTTTCTATTACAGACGCATGAATTAAAAAAGATTGATTTCCCATCAAAAGTAACTTGAAGTATTTTTCTCTTATCTTCTTCTTCAAACCTATCCAATAACACTTGATAATTCATACTTTTTTTATGGATTTATTGGATCTTGTTGAACCTATTGATACTGTCAAATGATTATGTTTTGCCTGTCGCATTGGTAGATGCCTTGGAACAAACTCCTCTGTCATTTTACCGTCCCAACTATGTTGTCTTCCATGTGTCTTCTTTTTGCTTTTGTTGCTTCCACTTCTTTGTTGCCTAGGTGATATGCCTCCTTCCCTAGCCACTCTATCAAAGCATATGTCCAGCATATCTTTCTCATCTTCATCAAGAGAATCCTCGCCCAAATCAAGCATATTGTCTTCCTCATCTTCATCAAGAGAATCGTCACTCAAATCAATTGAATTTGACACTAAGGCCCTTGACTCATTCTTCTTTGCAATCACACATTTAGGCACAAATACGGGAGCTTCTGGACTTAATTTGCTATTCAAAGTAAGTGGTGAAACATACTTTTCTTGGATCAAATTGTTGTCATTCTCTGTTAACTTTACTTGCTTTCCAGTAGTATTCGATAAAGCATCAAAGTTATTCGAACACAATAGGTCTCTTGAGGCATTACTAATATCTTGCCTCTTCTCACTGTCATGAAAATTTCCGGTCGCACCCTTTTCACTACATGGAGAATTATTTTAACTAGTTGAGAAAAGGCGCCGATTACTAGTTGAATTTTTATGTGCAACCAATGTCCAATTTTTAGTTGCATTCTTGGTTTCAACTTGCAAACATGCTGCCCAGAATTTTCAGCATCTTCAACATCAGATGTATCCATTAGTTTGTGTCCTGAATCAATTATTTTTTGGCCTGAACCAACTCGCGATGCACCAACCCCAACTCTTGGCGTTTTCCCTTTGTTTTCGGTAGTTGTTTGGACACCAATATTACTTGTAACGACATCCATTGAGTGTGCACAATTTTGCTCAGAAGTGACAGCAACCAATTATAAATCAATATATAATTTATATATATATATATATATATCAAAAAAAATTCTACTTCTTTTTTAATTTATTTCTTTTACTTTCTATGTTTGAATTTTGTAGCTTTTTTGAGTGTTAGGGTTGATTTAATTTACATGGCATTAGTTGAAATTTTGAGATTCAAACTTCTATAATTTGACAGTAAATTCGGATACAGAAGCTTTAAGTTTTTTGATATAAAATTTATATATTTGAAAATTATGTGAAAAGGTAAATCACAATAATTAACAATTTAAAAGATAAAATCCAATTGTCACATTAATTGAGATAGAGAGAGTATTGTTTAAGTTTCATCTATTGATGATTTTTCCACCAATATATGTATGTCTGTATTTATATAGTGTGTATGTAAATTGTTGTATGGAAATGGGAGTTGGCCAGTCAAGAACTCCCATGTCTAGAAGATGCAAGTTGCAGAGATGTGGATATTGAGGTGGATGCGTGTTCATACTCGGAGTGATAAAGATTAGAATAAAGATATAAGGGATAAGGTGGAAGCGGCCTCCGTGATAGATAAGATGAGGGAAGTATAGAATTATGTCAATTCAAGCAAGAAAGCTAGATTTTGTTACCAATGTTGGAACCTATGGAAATAGTGCACCTAAGGGATTGATTCATAAATAGAATCAGCCATTGGATAGAGTTCAATTTAAAAGAAAGGATAATATTAGTCCTCAAAACTTCCTATTTCCTAAACGAGAAACGTTTGATACTAATAAGGAAAAGTGAAGTTAATAAAGAGTTCCCTTATCCTAAATCTTGTTTCTAGTTTATCAGGTCAAAAATGTAATAAGATTCTAGTTATTATTTAATATGAATTAGTTGTATCAATCAATGAACTAGCACTCACTCATAAGTGGATCAGGCGATCTACTATTCAATTTACATAATTTTCCTTAACAAGGGATAATGTACTAGTGAAGTTAGAAAGTATGAAAAAAAATAGGTACGAATAAGGAAAATAAGGAGTAAGATGTGCATGTCATGCACTCAATGTTCTAGTCATAGTTTCGAGTCTATGCTATTGACTAACTAATTTATATACTTGTCTCGGATACAAAAGACATGTAAAAAACTATATACATATGGAGATAAGTCGAACTAGGATGCCAACAACTCACCCTTCATCTCAGAAGATCTTCGCATTACTTAGGCTTCAATCACCGTTATCAGTGGGTGCTCAAATCTACATCAAGAAAACAGATGTGGAGTGTAGCATGAATATAAAAAAAAACAGGTGCCGCGTAGGCATCATAGGTCGACTGAACTTGGAAAGTAAAAATAATATGAAAAATATGAAAGTAACGGTAATTAGAGGTAAAATGAACAAGGCAATAACAGAAAGTCTAACTTTACCGCTCACGAGTGTGGAAGAACTAAGTAGTAAAGTAAAACAATTATATATAGCGTAACCTAACTGGACCCCTATAAGCCCAGCAAGTATGTATACTCGTGCGCAATTGGAAAGTAAATAACTCAAACGAGTTTGGATTCACATAAGCCTGATAAGTACACAGTAGTACTACGAATAACACTAGCTAGATTAAAAGCTTTCAAGAACTGAAATGGCTGTCCAGACTTGAACTTTGGTAGGCACCCCAAAAAAACCAAATGAACCACATGTTAGGATTCGAACCAAGGCGAATAGAGATATGTTGGGGCCTCGAACCGTGGCCAAAAGAGATACTCCAGGGCTGCGAACTTTGGCTAAAAGACTCCAAATACCCCCCGGCCCCTTCAAATAACAAAGATTAATGTTTTGGATGCTATCGATTTTGCAATCCCTACTTGGACAACAAATGTTCAGCAAGAGACAATAGCAAATTATTTTCGACACTGTAAATTTCGTTCGGGGGATGCAATCTCAGAGAATTTGAATGACTCCACTTATGAAAACGGCATCCATGAACTTGAGGTCATGATTAATGATCTCGGTTACCACAATAAAATGGATGTCAATAACCTGTTGGATTATCCGGGTGAAAGTGGTACATGTTCAGAGGTCCAGAGCTTGGAAGAAATTATGGATACCATTGGAAAAAACAATGGTGTTGATGAAGTTGAAGATGATAATATACCTTTGGAACCAGTTACGTGTAAAGAAGCACTTATCGCATCTAAAACTCTTCACAATTTTATGGTACAATTCAAAAAGATAATATCGAAGCTCTTGGATGCAATAAGAAAAATTAGAGATGAGCTTCAACTAGATTTAAATTTTAAGAACAAAAACAGAACACAATAGAATCATATTTCACTAAATTGTCTTAGATATATTTGTACTTTTAAAGAATTATTAATTTATGATATCAATGGGACCATATATTTATATAGGGGTCTTCTGGAAATATATATCTTATTATCTTATCGAAATTGAGGATTTTTTTCATTGGCCCAAGTCGGGATCGGAGAAAAATATTACTTTAGAGAGATTATTAATTTACCGAGTATTAATTTATAGAGGTTTTACTGTACTAGTTTATGGCCACGTATCACGGACGTGTATCCTAATTTAATTGGTAATATTTTTTTTATAACAATCTAGATAATCAAAAAATGTCTCTAATAAGTGTTATGTCCGGTGTAAATTAGTATATATATATAGATAAAGATAATATTAAAATATGTGTATAATGATAAATAGAAAATTTAATGTGAAAAGACTTACATGCTCAATTTAAAGAATAGTAAAAAAAATTGAGTTGATTATTCGATGTCGTCTAAACTTGAAAAGTGTACCCATATAATTTAGTTAGCTATGCACAGTATAAAATGAGTTCATTAGTAATACTATTAGGTGTAAATATGTGATATAATTATATTGTACCTAATACTTTCTTATAGATGTTATTTTTAATTTTATGTGTTCTACTTCGATGTTTCAACTTCTTTATCATGATAAAAACTTTTATTGTAGATATTGATATCTATCTAGTTCTTGGTGTTTTTTTGTATCAACTTATTATATTATTGATATGCGACACAATTTTTTACATTAATATCATTTTTTACTTTAAGCATTTTCAAAAATGACCTAAAGAAAAAAGAATTTATCGCCAAGTATTAATATATAATAATGTAAGTGATATGCCCATTGTACCAAGTTAATTATAAATTGTATGTAATAATAATTGAAGATGAAGATCAAAGTCTAAGCCTAAAACATTTGTCATAACAAAGATAGAGAAAACTTCTTCATTTGTCATAAAAAGATAGAGAAAAATTCTTTCTTTACAAAGAGAGGTTGTTCGGATACCTAGCATATCCCGTCAATAAAAGCTATATATGGAGAACGAAAAATTGATAAATTGATATTTTTATTTGAATTTCATTTGAACTTTTTCTTAAGCAAACATGATGTAGTCTTGCAGTTTAAAGACGATTAAAAAGTCATTTAATCTAAAGGCTTCTACACCAAATTGCAATATTCAAGTAGATAATAAATTAAATTTCTAACATAATAAAATTAACAAAGTATTAAAGGAATTACTCTCTGACAATATGCATGGAAGTATATCCATTTAAAACAATTAATCTCCATGTTTATAACATTCAGTGAAAAGTGTATTGTACATTACTAAATCTTTCATTGAGACAAATAGTTCCAAATTAAAAGATAATTATTTTTTAATATTAAATAACATATACCATCTCAAGAATGAGATTTAAACCACATATAGATACATATAAATCATAGATATACCTGAAAAAGAAAAATTTCTAACCGATAGAACACAAATAGAATAATAGGGCAAAGACAACCTCTTGTAAGCTTTTAGAGAGTATTGCAATGTAAGGAATAAGAAAAGGTTTTAAGAGAAAATTATTGAAGACAGCCAGGAACTACTAGCACAAGATCCAGTATTTGAAAAGGTTCCATACCCATAAGGGTTCCAAGCTTCAACACACTGCTCGAGCAACTTGCTTATATATTGACTTTTCTTGAAAGGGTTCTTTTCAAATGAAAGAATTCATTATGACAGCGGTTTCGGAAAGACAGATTAGACTTGCCCCACCCGGGCATAAGCAGGAAGAAGACTCTGTCGGATTTCAATACACAGAGAGAGTATCTCTTGAAAAGCTTCTAAGAATGCCAGCCGAATAGAATGGGGACTTGCTTAACATCGAAAGAAGGAAATTTGGTTAGAACAGGAGAATGAATCTTAATAACTAAACAAACCGTGAATGACCATGTTCTGACTTAATCATAACTTAAGTGTGAAACATTAAACTACTGTTGGAATGAGTGTAAACGGAAGAAGCTCAAAGGATAACAATTAAAGCCTCATTAAGAAATGATAAACTCTAACAGCTAATCATGTAAATTTGGTCTAATTAACTTTAATTATTTATTTAATAAAAAAATAGTAAAAGGTATTTTTGTAATTCAACTTTGAGGTTAGGAGCTTCCCACTTATAGTATACTCCCTCCATTTCATATTAATTAAATTTTTGAGGCATTTTTTATTTTTCAAATTAACTTAATTGTTCAATCTTCAAGACTATTTTTAAAATATTCTTCCAATTTTATCCTTCATTTGGATTTTCAATGTGATGACTTCAATAAATTTGACAATAATTAACAAGGATAAAAATGGAAAACTATGTTCAATTTATGTCTTAATCTACTTTACTTAAGGGGTGTGAAACATATCAAAAATTTAATTAATATGGAATGGAGGAAGTAATACGATATGATATATGTATATATATGTATGTATAAAAGTTAAAACTCTTGCAATAGAGACAATAATTATTTAGATGAGAAAATGGGCTTAGGGGTAATGACATTCTTTTGACTAGACACAAAATCCAAGAGAAAAAAAAATACTTTTTGAAATATTTGGTTCTAAATAAATAAACCTAAATAAAATTAGTAGGTAGTATAAATAGACAAAGCTTTTGGCCTCTTCTTCACTACTCTCATTTCTCATTAAGGGCTCTTCTTCCTCAGGTTAGATTTCAATTTTCTGTATTTGTGTTTTGCTGCTCTCTTTCTGTACGTTATGCTTTTGCTCTTAAATTAGATCACACATATATATGTCCCCTTCCACCATTTTTCACTTTTCATTTTACTCTCTTTCTGTTTCAAAA
>JAJOOO010005759.1:0-37159 GCA_029582685.1 Solanum piurae
TCTTCCCAAAGTCATTAGAAGTCTAACCTCATCCTTTCAATTGTGAAGGGGGTTATTTCCATGATCTTGACAAGCTAAAATATGGTGTTGACATGAATAGGATAAGGTTGTGTGGCATCCTTCAGGTAACAGTTTCTGATCCCACCCCCTTTTCTGTCTCTCTTTTGAATGCTAATATCTTGTGTTGGTGATAATTCTTCTGCTTCTTATCTTTGTAGAGAATTGCTCTCGCTTACTTAATAGTGGCCATAATAGAAATAACAACAAGACAAGCCCAATCCAAAGAACTACCAACGGGATGGTTCTCCATTTTCAAGTTATACAGCTGGCAATGGTGAGTATTATTTTGGTGTTTCTAAAGTGGTGATAGCATTAAGGATCTCCAAGTTAGTACTGAACATTTCTTCATGATTTCAGGGTTATTGGAGCATGTGTTTTAGTAGTTTACTTGGCCACATTATACGGAACATATGTTTCTGACTGGAATTTTGTTGTCCAGAACCCGGACAGTGTTGATTTTGGGAAGACTTTAACCGTGAGTTTCCCTCGTCCATGTTCCAAAGTTACCTTTAATATTTCTATATTTAAAGTCAAAGATTTTGCTTTTGGTATTAGGTAACTTGCAATGTGAGAGGAAATCTTGATCCTCCTTGCAATGCAGTGGGTTATATTGACAGACAGATACTTGGAATCAATCACATATATCCACGTCCGGCTTGGAAGAGATCCAAGGAGATTGGGTTCTTCACAAAATTATATCTTTCCTCTATTGTTGTTTTTTGTGATTTGCCATCACCAGATTAAGTTCATTTGTAACACATTTGATGGATCTTTATTCTACAGTCTTGCACTAAAAAGTATCTATATGAGGGACCTTTCAAGGATGATGCTCCATCATGGTGTTAGGCTTCTTTTGAACCTGAAGGAATTATGAGGTAGGATTTGTATCATCAATTCTCTCTTTTCGTTCAAGTCTTGTGTGCTCGTATCATCAATTCTCTCTTTTCGTTAAAGTCTTGTGTGCTCGTATCATCAATACAATCTTTATCTCCGGATTTCTAGTTGCTTGATTAATAAAAGCTTTTAAAGTCTAATACCTTTTATGCTACTTACCAATGTTCAATTTTTTCTATCTGGTAAATTCTTCTAGTTGTGACTACAACTCAATTTCTGTTATTCTCTCTACGGTCCTTGGAGTTCATTTTGGGCATGTTCTTATTCATATGATGGTTAAGTCAAAATCTTCTAGACTTGACCGTCTCACCAAATTAAAGCAAAGTTACTGATATATTCCAATTTTTGTAACTCCAGGATCACTCGACCAGACTTTTGCATTGGATTGGCATGGGCATAGCTCTTTTAGTTTTAGGAATTATTCTCCACTTCACAGATGGTAAAATTCGCAGTTCATGAAATGCACTTGAAAGCTGGATATATCTTCTTTTCTCTTTCTCATTTTTCCTTTGATGGTGATGAATGTAGCTATTTCTTTAAATAAGCAATTATACACCTTCAGCTATGTCTGTGTAACCTCAGGAGCAGCCGCGTTAGTGTTCTCTGCTTTCTACATTCTGGTACAGTAGTCTTGTCCAAAAATCTGATCACTTCTATTATATGTTCCTTGCTATAAATTGAACTGATTAATTTGGTACATTAGATTCGAAAGTTCTAGACTTTTACGATTAAATCACACTTCCCTCTGAAATGCAAGGCCATTCATTAGAAGCAAAAATCTCAAGGTTCAAGTTGATGGAAAATGTTCAAAGTTTTATGTTTTCATCAATCAGTATCGGATGATATAGAGCAGGATAATGCGTAGCTGATACTTTACAGAATGAGTATTTTTAACAAGAAAAGCTTAGAATGAAAACATTATGATGTGTCATCACCGTAGGAAGACTCACAAACTTCTAATCCTGATCCTTTCCTTTTGGTCCTTTTGGAATGCAGGTTGACATTTTGAACTTGAAGTATATATTTCTTCCACTATAATGGATTGGTATGAATGTGATGCTTGTTTATGTAATGGCCGTCGCATGAATATTTGCAGGTTTCATCAATGGCTGGTATTATGATGACCTTCATAACACACTGGTATTTCATTCATCTCTTCCTCACTTTGATATGCTGCAGTCCATTGTATACAAATAGTCAGAGGCGGATTCAGAATTTGAACATTATGGGCTCGAGTTTGAAATTCTACCACAACATATAAGTTACTGGGTTCGATATTTGTACTTATATGGTGAATTTCTTAGCACAAATAAAATTTGAGCCAAAGTTACATATGCAGTACATCTGCCTCTAGCCATCTGTTTTATGCAGCCAGTTGTTAAAACTTTAATAGGCCATACAACAATTGTTGCTTCTGGTTTTGCTTACAATCTTTGATAGATAGGATCGAAAATAAGAAGTGAACTCAGTTCAATGTCGTTCATAGTTGTGCAAGTAAACTGATTAAACTTACTCACTATTTGCAAATATATTGGATCTAAAAGCACATCTTCATTGGAGTGTGGCATTCAACAAGAGTGGGAACACTTCTTTATGTCATCTTTGCTGATATATTGTTTTGGGCTATTGTTGTTGGCCTACTTCATCGATTAGGCGTATACTGGAAGCTTTAATTCTGATGAAAATTGCCTCTTTTGCTTGATTGTTATATTAAGATAAGATATAACATTGTATGTACTTGAAACTAGAAAAAGCTTCAGCTAGACATGGATCTCAGTTTGATTTCTATGTGACTAAGATGTTCAATACATTTAGCAGAATAAATGAACAATACAAATAAAGCTATTTTTTTCCTATTATCAATTCATATCAATTCGGGGTGGGGCATACAAAAAGTGCTTTGGAGCCCAAATGAAAGGCGTAGATCTAATAGAAGAATTTGGGGCATAAGCCGTTTTAAATTTGATGTTTGGGGCATAATGTGCTAAAATTCAAAAAATTCTTGGACTTTGACTTATAGAGTTTGAAATAGATACCTTATGTAACGAAGTGGTAAACTAGGTATCATGAGAGAATATTATTTAATCAATGGAAAAAGTTAAAATTCGAACAATAAAAATTGCAACAAAAAAATTATAGTTTTGCCTTTAAAAGTTTCAAACTTCTTTTTTTTAGTTAACTAGATAATATTATTAGCAAAGAAGCTTAAGTAACATTACAAAATAAGGGAATCGTACTATTCCCGTTATATATTGTAGCATTGGTTGCTATGAAATTACTATTATGAGTCAAAATTTCCCTTGCAAACGTAGGTCCTAGTATATCTACCCAAGCTTTGCAAACATCAAAGCAACTTGCAAAACTCTTGTGCGATCAAATAATTGTTTCTTGGCCCCTTCTCTTGGCTAAGAGGTCAGCTACTTTATTTTGTTCTGCTCTCTATAGGTATACGAGAGTTTTGGATCTTCCAATAGTTGCATCAATGATCTGCATTCATGAATTATAGAGCTATAAAATTTGTGGTCATTATTAATAAAATGTATTATCTCGATTAAGTTTGTGGAGATTTTCAAAGACATCAAGTTATTATCTTTTGCAATCTAAGCCTCTGCATAAGAGGTAATACTTTCATTAGAGTATTAATACTACTTGAAATACCCTTCATAAAGCCTAAGTCCTCTAATACCCTCTGCACAATGTTAGAGTTTCACCTTTAAAAGGTCATGTATTACAATACATTATATTGGAGTTCCACCAGGAGAAAAAAATTTGGACTCCAAAGCAATTTCTTGTTTTAGGTAATGATATTTATCTTTTATCCATTTTTTTAAAATTTACCCTAGGCTTTGCTTTCTGGCGGGCCGAAAAAGGTACTGGGCCAATAATGGGCCAGTACCAACAGCATTGAAACGGCCCATGTAACATATTTTTCTTGGAGAAGAAGACTGCAAATATTGGCATCCAAAAAGAAGAGAATATAAAGCTTTTCGACTGTCAAGCCTACACAGATCGACTCCTTCTCACCAATTTCTGCCCGGAATCCCATACAAACACAATCTCTGTCGACGATGGCAACGCCGATGGCTGAGGATAGCAACTTCGAAGATGACCAGCTCCATGCTATGTCCACTGAAGATATTATTAGGGCTTCACGCCTTCTTGACAATGAAATTCGAATCATAAAGGTTCCGATCTCTCTTATTTTGCCCTAATCACAGTTATTTTGTGTTTGTTGAATGTTTTGTTTTGTCTATTTGTATCAATTTGGGGCTTTACCGGAGATTGACTAATTGACTTGAATGGTGAATTATAGGAAGAGCTGCAGAGGACGAATCTAGAGTTGGATTCATTCAAGGAGAAGATAAAGGAGAACCAAGAAAAAATTAAGCTCAATAAGCAACTTCCTTACTTGGTCGGCAACATTGTTGAGGTGAGTAATTAGGTTTTCCTCAAATAAGTATCCCTCTTGCTTCGACGTCGGTCTTTAGCAACTGATATTTACATAAAAGGAAAAAAAGAATTTTATTTTTAGAAAATGAAGCTCAATAAGCAACTTCGTTATCAGTTATTTGATAGGCAACAAGTTGAGATGAGTAATTAGGTTTTCATCAATGAATATCTCTCTTGTTTTGACACCTATCCTTAGCAAGACTGTAGTGCAGAGAGGGTTTAGGACGTCTTTGAATATGGGGATTGACTACATTGAACCTGAAGCCTGCTGTGCAGTCAGTTTATATACCACATCATGCTTTTTATTGGTTATTCAGCATACATTTCACAGGGCTTATACATTCTTGGCTTTCAAAGAATGTATTTTTATCCCCTCATGATGGCAGAGTATAATGAGTAACCCTTGTTGTAGGCAGGAACTTTAGATTATGGGATAGTGAAAAGTACCAATAGTGCTATTACAGAAGGAGTGTGGGTCTTTGGCTGCATAAAAATAGGACGAGGAATTTGGGTAATTCATTAGCAATTGTTTCATCAATAGGAAGAGTACTGTAACATGCTAAATTTTCAATGCCAGAAGCAAGATGTTAAGAATTTACAGAAGGAAAAAATGGAGGTTTCTAAGGGACTCAAAGGAACAGCTTCTTTGTGATGATATCTTAAGTATAAAAGAATTGTTGGATCGGTCCTTGCTCCTAGTCACTTTATAAGTTGATTTGAAACATCTCTTGTGCTACGGCAAAATAATTTAGTAGTTCGCAACTTTTAGGATGTGTTTCGGTACCTGACTATATATATATATATATATATATATATATCTTTTGTTTGGAATAATTTAATGTCGCGAAATAATTTTCTCTATAACACGGACTATCGACGAACTAACATTTTAAAGATGCATAAATTGTTGTGGATTTTAGTTGGAGCATGTATATATATATATTCTTGGAATAATTTAATGTCACGAAATAAATTTCTCTATAACACGGACTATCGACAAACTAATATTCTAAAGATACATATATTGTTGTTGATTTTATTTGAAGCATTTTCTTGTTCAATTAGTTGAAGAGTTCGCGGAAAAATTAATTGAAGTGTCAATATATATATATATATATTCTTGGAATAATTTAATGTCACGAAAATAAATTTCTCTATAACACGGACTATCGACAAACTAACATTCTAAAGATACATATATTGTTGTTGATTTTATTTGAAGCATTTTCTTGTTCAATTAGTTGAAGAGTTCGCGGAAAAATTAATTGAAGTGTCAATATAAGTATAAAAACTGCATTTTTGGGAGGGTATAGATGGGAAAATATGTATCTCTAGTCCATCCTCCTATTTCTTTTCTTTCTTTTTTTTGTGAAGAAAGAAAATAGGAGTATGATCAAGAGAAACATAATTGGGCAGGACAGAAGGAAATGACCATTTTGCTTCCTTTTCTTCAGTGCTTGAATCTGTTTTTCAGTAGATTGAGGTCTTATATTTCATAACACATTGAACTGTGAGGATGCAAATTTTGAATTTCTTTGCGTTTTTGTTTTGGGGTATTAGGAATATGGGTTCATGGAAGTAGTAGTAGTAGGGAAGTCTAGCTTTGAGGAACTCATTTATTTCCGGTCTTTTTCAGATTTTGGAAATGAATCCTGAAGAAGAAGCTGAGGAGGATGGTGCAAATATTGATCTCGACTCACAAAGGAAGGGCAAGTGTGTTGTACTGAAAACATCCACGCGCCAGGTAAGGTGTCAAATTATAGGATTACATCATTTGCTTCTAGGTGTTTATTGTCGGTATTACTATCCAAAATTCCCTTCAATCTATTTCTCTTGAATGGAATTGGTGATCTTGTGCTTTATCCTTCTACCACATCTTTTTTGGGTTATACACTGTTTAGATGCTAAAGTTCTTTTACTAATTGAATTCTTTTATTGCCATTTGTAGACAATTTTCTTGCCTGTTGTTGGTCTTGTTGATCCTGACAACTTAAAACCTGGTGATCTGGTTGGAGTAAATAAAGACAGTTATTTGATATTGGACACCTTGCCATCTGAATATGATTCTCGGGTAAAGGCAATGGAAGTTGATGAAAAGCCAACTGAAGACTACAATGATATTGGAGGCTTGGAGAAACAGATTCAAGAACTTGTTGAGGCAATTGTGCTGCCTATGACACACCAAGAACGATTCCAGAAATTAGGTGTTCGTCCCCCAAAGGGAGTCCTTTTGTATGGGCCTCCTGGGACTGGGAAAACCCTGATGGCCAGAGCCTGTGCTGCACAAACAAATGCTACTTTTCTTAAGCTAGCGGGACCTCAGCTTGTGCAGGTAGATCATCTTCGACGTTTGATCCTATTGTGATTAATTGCACTAGATTTGTACGAAATTGAACTCTCTTTTGCTCTATGGTGGGAACCTAGTTTTCCCTCTTTTCATTGTTCCTGGCAATTCTAACTAAGAGCTGCTGCAAAGTACACTTGTCTATTTTTAAGTACATATATTAAAATTTTAATATATAAGATGGGTCTCTACTTGAATATGTATGAAACCGGAGGATTAATCTAGAGAAAATGATAAAAATGGTCCTTTATATCTGGGGTTAGGTCTAAAATCATCCTTCTTATTTACCACTGAACATGTTTAGTCCTTTAACTTTACCAAAAGGGAGCGTTGGTGGTCTCTGTTTAGTTTTAGGTAAACAGCTCTAACAGACCCTGTGTTAATCGTCTTCAAAAGCGAAATTTTAGTTCTTGTTTTTAACTTATGATCGTGTAATTAAGCGCGTAGTAGTTTATTACATTATTGTTTGGCTTTCTAAAGTTAGCAACCAACTACTGCATGGGAACTTCTACAATTTTCTTAAGTTGCAATTTAAAGTAATTGACTCAAATATGCTGCTGATCAATGCCTGTTCTAACTTTAGATGTTCATTGGAGATGGAGCAAAACTTGTTCGTGATGCTTTCCAGCTGGCAAAAGAGAAATCACCTTGCATAATTTTCATTGATGAGATTGATGCTATAGGCACAAAGCGTTTTGATAGGTACTATATCTTTGTTTTCCGTTGCTTATATATGTGCTTAACCTTGCATGCCCATAATATCCTCAGTCTCGGTGCATACTGGTTAAGGTCTTAAGGAGTAGCGTGTGCTTGCAAAAAATGAAACTGATGTGTGTGCTGATTCTTCTCTTACTGCATATGTTGTTCTCTTGCAGCGAAGTTAGTGGGGATCGAGAGGTCCAACGAACTATGTTGGAGTTACTTAATCAGCTCGATGGTTTTAGCAGCGATGATCGGATTAAGGTTCTTTTCTACTTAAACCCATTATATATACATTTTTTTCTTACTTCGTGGTTCGTTGATCACGATATTCTGTTCCAAAAATTTTACCTTGTTGGTTTCTTGATTTTAGCTACACAACTGCAAAACCTAAAATAAAGTGATCTTTGGTATTCTGGTTTTTACATTTTCATGAATTGTTTTGGTTTCTTTCCTTCACTTCAGGTGATAGCAGCAACAAACAGAGCTGATATTTTGGATCCTGCTTTGATGCGATCTGGTCGTTTGGATCGTAAAATTGAGTTCCCCCACCCCACAGAGGAAGCCAGGGCTCGGATCCTGCAGGTGGGTATTCTGCCAAAACATATATTATTTCATTTCATTCCATTCCCTTGCCTTGTAGCTAACACGAAATGAGTTCTTGAGTATTTCGCTTTAACATATGAGGATTCTTTGCTGGAACTACTGCAGATCCATTCCAGAAAGATGAATGTTAACCCAGATGTTAACTTTGAAGAATTGGCTCGGTCGACAGATGATTTTAATGGGGCACAGTTGAAAGCTGTATGTGTTGAGGCAGGCATGCTAGCACTCCGTCGAGATGCCACTGAGGTCTCTATTCTCTATTCTGCTTCCTGACGGTTACATAATTTTTGAACTCATGAGTCACAATGAGATTTAGACTTTTACTTTGGTTTAATCAATAATCTGGATTATATATAAAAACCTAATTAAATTGAACTGGCCTGTTAAGTCTGCCTTTTTTGCAGTTTAACGGTGATTAATACGGGTGATGATCTGTATTCCATCACAAAAAATGTGTTATGATCTCTAATACCTTTCTCCATATGATTAAGTTTGTCCTGTGAGAACTAATCAACTGTGCGAAAATAAAACCCCATACTTTTTATGGTTGGCAAGCTGGATAGCACTAATTCTGTCTCCAAACTCTTGCAGGTAACTCATGAAGACTTCAATGAAGGTATCATTCAAGTTCAAGCCAAGAAGAAAGCCAGCTTAAACTACTATGCCTAAACTTACTGCTGGTGCCATGGCAAGCAGCTTTTAGCTTTTCAAAGTTGAACATGGCTACTGCATGCCACACCCCAAACCCCTTTCAGTATCCCTCCTCTTCTTTCTTTCTGGCCCGGTAGGGGGTGGGGATAGAAGCTTTGCACATTAGCCTCTGTGCAACTCTTGCTTGTTGATTACTGATATCAAAGGTGTCTGGTAGTATGTGGATCTCTTCTTGAATTTGTTCATTTGTATACTTTCCTGCTGTATGACTTTAATGACCTAGAATAGCCTTGAGCTATGTTGGCAATTGAGACTTGTTAATTGGAACTTGATCTTTAGTTTTGGACAATAGCTACCCAAAATAAGATCCTGTCTTATATGTGCTTGTGACTGGGGATGACTTAATTGCAGTTCCAACCTTGTTTGTTGTGTTGTGGCACACCTGAACCTGATAGGAAAATTCACCAAATTGGTCCAGTGATACCAGCAATCTTCTAAGAGGCTGGTTCCCATACCCCTTTTTATCAAGAGGGACTCAGACCGGTGTTTTGACCACCTAACCTCTATAGGAAACTCTGGTTCTAGAGGGCACACAGACCAAACTAACCCTTAATTCTTTGGTTTTTCTTAATTAAAATGCAATGTTACAATTATTATTAATGTATCGAAAATAAGGCAAAAAACTGTCAACCGTAGTAACATGACTTGACGAGAAGGCAGGTTTACTAATTTAAGCGCACAACTTTCCGCAATATCAATTTTGCAGTATGATTATTAGTGATATTGGTGGTGGTATTATGAAAGAAACCAGTGTTTTCGGGAAAAATTTCTTCGTATAACTGTCATATTGTAATATCGAAGTAAGATGGACTTATATATCAAGGGAGCAAATTCCAGATAAAAGATTCTTTTAAAAGAACAAAAATAAATATACCTTTTGAAGAAGGAATCAAATTGTTCTTGTTCTATCTAAAACTATTCTTAAACGTAAAAAAAAAAAAGACTCCTCAAGAATAAATATAGGTTTCAAGGGTTATAGATTTTCCCAAAATTTGTCCAATATTGATTACATTATACATACTAGCATTCAAAGATTAAATAAGCGTGTCAATATTTAACATTGGGCACGGTTTTTCTTCTCTTTTTTTTCCTTGTCGGTGTCCACTAATTGTATTGAAGTCCGATTAATTCTCCTTGTCCCTTTTACCTATGCCATGATGCTCATGGACAGCTTATCTCTAATTGGATTTCCTTATCTTTCTTCTTCAAATTACGAGTTGAGATTTGGGGAGAGTGGATAGGACAGGGTGGTGGATGATGTAAAGGAAGGGAAGGCCCATCCCGTGCTACCTATTTGAGGAAAGGGCTTCGTATCTAAGAGTTTTGGATTTGTGTCGTGTAAGATCCATTCAGGGAAAGCGTTTTCTTGCTAATATTTTTTTCATATTCAAGACTTCTATTAAAATTATTGCTTACGCTCTTGGTTCTAATTCATTTAACACACTTTCAACTCTAATCCTCTCAAACAAATGTCACATTTTATATAATTTTAAAAGAATCTTTTATTTTCTAATTAACTAAAAAACTTTGTCACATAAATTAGAATCAACATATTTTGATTCTGGTTAGTAGCGTAAAATGGTTGTGGGCGGGGGGCAGTAGCGTAAAATGGCCTTCGCTCCTGTTGTGACATGGTGCGGACTGCGGCGGCATTCAAAACCCTACTCAAATTGGGATAGGCAATCACGTAATTCCGGATTGAAATCGGGTTTATTTGGTCTATTTACCAAGCTCTCCAGCTATAAAGACGCCGTACACTACCCAAAATCCTCCTTCTCGAGCCTTCACTGGTCCGTCGTTTTCTTCCTCTCTCTTCCTATCAATCATCCCTTTTAGAGAGAGAAAGCAAAAGGCTACTCTTCAACCATGTTGGTTTATCAGGATCTCCTCACCGGTAATCTTCTATCCTTCTTCAGTTTTCTAGTTTTTTTCTAGTTTCTGTCACACTCTGTTATGTTTTGTGTTAAATTTTTGGTAGAAAGTTGTAATATTGAAGTTAGAGTCGTTTTTTTTTAGCATTCTGTTTAGCGAATCTTTCTTGGATGATTGGCGCTTGTTGATGATTCCGCTTTTGTTTTACGATAATGGAATTTTCCGCAGTTTTCTGTTTATTTGTTGTTTGATCTGAAGCTGTCAATACGATCTGGTTGATTTGTGACTGATGTTACTGACTATGTGGTCTGCGTAAAGGCCCTAAACTATTAAGGCGGTGCTATCTCTTTTTTCTTTTTTTATTGGGAATTAAGAACTAGATCTACTAATCTGGATCTTATATTTTAACAGAGTCTTGTAGAGGATTTGATCTCAATGTCATTTACCTTGCTTTATGATGTAAAATTGTATATAAGAGCCATATATGAGTAATTTGGATCCGTAAAGTCTTAATATTGGTTGCTTCTAGTTAAGCTAGACTTGTGCCTTATGTTATTTAGGAAATCCTAGTTTTATGTATCCGGTTACTGCAAATTTATATAACAAACGCAAAAAGATGTCTGTTGCAAGGTCCCAAAAGTTGGAGGTCTCAAGTTCGAAACCTCTTGCCAGCAAAAGCAACGGGTTTGCCTGGTTGAGCACCGGTCTTGCCTAGTGTGGGTTACCTCTCTTGTGTGGTGGTTTGGGAGCTATTAATTAGGAACAGGGTGGGTAGCGGCTGTGGGTTTCCCTTGTCATATAAAAAATAGTTCTAGTTCACTGAAACATCTTGAAGGCTATTTGAGTTGCAGTAATCATAATTTAATCCATTAAAGTATTTATTATTATGTGCACCTTCAAGTTGCTGTCTCTGCTTGATATGCGAAAATTCACTATTCATAGCTTGTTTGTAACTCTGTCTTTGTACAGACTGTTATTTGTAACCATGGCTTTAAAATTTTTGTTTATGGCCCTTTCTTGGTATGGTGCTATTCTTGAAAACTTAAAACTCTTCAAAAAAAATATTGCAGGTGATGAGCTTCTCTCAGACTCATTTCCCTACAAAGAAATCGAGAAAGGAATGCTTTGGGAAGTTCAAGGGAAGGTAGGGTCTCCAGTTAATTATTGCTCCCAAATTTCCATATATTAGCAACCAAATTTTGGTGGGGTAACTAGTCTATGTAAAAAGAAATAATGTGGTGTGTTGGTTACATTACAGTGGGTTGTTCAAGGTGCCGTTGATGTGAACATTGGGGCAAATCCTTCTGCTGAGGGTGGAGGTGAAGATGAAGGTGTGGATGATCAAGCTGTCAAGGTTGTCGATATTGTTGACACTTTTAGACTTCAGGTTTGTATACATAGTTATGGAAATTTGAGTCGATTTTAACAAACCTGTTAATTATATGTGAATAAATAATGGTTTGCTATTTGCAGGAGCAACCTGCTTTCGACAAGAAACAATTTGTTGCCTTCATTAAGAAATACATCAAGAACCTGACACCCAAGCTAGAAGAAGAAGCACAAGAAGCATTTAAAAAGAACATTGAATCAGCAACTAAGTTCCTTTTGCCAAAGCTCAAGGACTTTCAATTGTATGTCCATTTTCATATCAATTTATGATGATGTTGTCTAAGCTAATTCTTACTGAAGTTGAATGCGTTTTGTTTTCCTTCTACATACTTGGCTCCTTGAAATAGAAACTGATACTATATGTGTGCGCTGGCAGCTTTGTTGGTGAGAGCATGAGTGACGACAGTGCCCTGGTGTTTGCATACTACAAGGATGGTTCAGCTGATCCTACCTTTTTGTACCTTGCACCTGGCTTGAAGGAGATCAAGTGCTAGATGTCTGGTGGAGTGCTTCTGCTAGAAGTTTTGCATTGGAGTTTATGTTTCATGTAGTTTTAATATTTGGTCCTTTTTGCTTATTTATGTCACTGTTTCTTCTAAACCTTGGGTACTTGTTGTAACCAGTGCCTGCACGTTTTCTACATTATATAGTTTTATTGTTGTGGGATAGCAAATGATCCTTGATTGAATTGGAAGTTGTCTTTTATTGATTTTCAATTTTGCCTATTTGATTCAACTCTCTGAGGCCTTGCGAACTTGTCGCTGAACTTGTTGGTTAGTTGCTAATATAGCTTCTTTACTTGTCATTTGTTGTTGAAAAAAATGGATGCCTGAAAGGAAAGGTCGATGCTTCATAATTATATGAATTGGGGAATCAAGGTATGCAAGACTAAAATTTATTTTTCTGCCAAGGCACGCCCACATATTTCCCTTAGATTGATGACTGAAGTCTAGGTCAAACATGCTAGAGAGGTGGTCACGTGTTCACTTATCATTTGATTAATGTGTTCTCGTGCACGGTGCACAAGATTGGTTTTGGTGACTCTCACTTGTTTTATGCCTGATACAGCAGAGGCGACCCTCGTGTGTTTACTCCCTCAAGATTGGTTGCATATGCAATTGACATTCATAAGTAGAGCCGTCAAAATGAGCTTAGCCCGCAAGGTCGGCCCAATTCAACCCTTGAATTAAATCGGGTTGTGCTTAATTTTTTTGGCCCATTTAGGTACGAGACTTTTTAGCCCAACCTCGTTTGGCCCGCTAGCCTCGCAGTTCCAACCCGCAAGTCTCAGAGGCCATCCCGTGAGCTATTAATTTTTAAAAATAGTAGTGTTTTATTAGTGAAGATTTTTTCAATAAATATTTTGAAAAATAAAAAATCAAGTCTATTGCAAATCTTTTACATTTTAGGTCATGAGCCCACAAATTTTTTTAATTGCCTAAGCCCATTACTTTATTAGGGTTTTGACTTTTGATTCATTTTATTATAAGTATATAACCATATATATTCCCTTTGTATTTTAACCTAGCAGCTTTCTCTTTCATTTTAGGCATGACATTAGGGTTTTGAAGTTTTAGAGTTTTCAAGCTCATTCGAAGTTCAATTTTCAGATCGGTATTGAATATTGATATATGCATACAACCATACAAGTAAGAATCTATCATTTTTTCGATTTGTTTCTTCTCCAAAACGAGTTGCACTTCGTCTTAACGCTTAATCATGTTCATCTTTTGTGATAGTTCCATATATAACATCTTTTTTTAATTATATTCGTAGTGTATGATATCATGTGTATTAGTTGTGTTTTCCTAGTGAGTAATCAAAAATGTTAGTTTCTCTACATGTTCATTTTGAAGTCTGAAACTAACTTTTGACATATTTAACGTATACAGAGAAATCAATGGAGGATGATGATGAATGTAGTGCACATGAAACTAGTGTAGGGGTGAATGAATCTAAAGAATCTCCACAGAAGAAATTGAGGCAGTTAAAATCATCTGTTTGGAGGTATTTCAAGAAGATTGGTAGAGATTAAAATGGAGTGAAAAAAACAATATGCAGAGGTTGTAAGGAACCATATAGGGCTGGTTCTACTCCTGGACCTAATGGTAAGAACTATGGAGCATCACATTTGAAACGTCATTTAATTAAATGTAAAAAGGTTAAGTTCTATGATTTGGGTCAAATGTATATGGATCAGCAAGGTAACATACAGTCGAGAAAGATCGATCAATTGATTTCCCGTGAAAAACTTGTTGAAGCTATTATTAAGCATGATCTGCCGTATTCTTTTGTTGAATATAAAAAAATTAGAGCTTGGGCAGATTATGTAAATCCAGAATTGGTAATGCCATCAAGGAACACTTCTGTTGTGGATGTCCAGAAAGTGTATTTTAGAGAGAAAGAAAAATTAAAACAAGTGTTGGTGAGGATTCCTAATCAAGTTTGCTTAACTTCTGATTGCTGGACAGCAGGTACTTCTGAAGGATATATTTATTTAACTGCTCAATATATTGATGATAATTGGAAGGTAGTAAGTAAAATTTTGAACTTTTGTCGTATGATTCATCCTCATACTGGAGTTGAATTAGTTGCAACTATATATGATTATTTGAAAGAGTGGGGAATTGATGGAAAGATGTTCTCTATCACTTTAGTTAATTCCACTAACAATGATAGCATGCAAACTATTTTAAAAGGTCATCTTGGTTTGCAAAAGAATTTGTTATGTGATGGTGAGTTCTTTCATGTACGTTGTTCTGCTCATAGTCTAAATTTAATTGTCCAAGAAGGTTTAAAAGCAGATAATGATGCCTTGTTTAGAATTAGAGAAAGTGTGAAGCATGTTAAAAGATCAGATGGTAGAATGAGAAAGTTTAAGCAATGTGTTAAGCAAGTTGGAATTAGTACAAATTTGGGTTTACGTTTGAATGGAACAACTAGATGGAACTCAACGTACTTGATGCTTGAGAGTGCACTACAATATGAAATTTTTTTTTCTAGTCTACAGTTAATTGATAGAAATTACTCAAGTTGTCCTACATCTGATCATTGGAGAAGGGCAGAAAAAATATTTGGATTCTTGGAGCCTTTTTATGAAATAACAAACTTAATTTCTGGTTCAAGTTATCCAACTTTTAATTTGTACTTTATGCAAGTTTGGAAAATTGAATGCTTGTTGAAGGAGAATTCAAGTAATTTAGATGAAGTTATTAAGAAAATGGATGTAAGAATGTTCAATAAGTTTCAGAAATATTGGAATAGATATAGTTTGGTACTCTCATTTGGAGCAATTTTGGATCCTCACTTCAAGATGCAACTTTTAGAATATTGTTTCTCAAAGGTGAACTCTTCTTCGACAAAAGCACAGGCTGCAACTATAAAGTTAAAATTATACAATCTCTATGAACAGTATGCAAATAATCAAATAGGGGCAACTGCTCCTACTACTTGGTCCAAACCAATTGAAGAAGGAAGTCAATCCAAACAAAAAATGTCTACTTTGTTTGCGGTAAGTATCTAATTTTTTTATCTCTAAATCATTATGTATCTTTTCTTAAAAATACTTCTATTCTCTACTTTGATGGGTTGTGATTAAAAGCACTTGCACATTTTAGAACTAATTTTGTTTACATGATGATTTTTGTAGTTCTATTTAATGTGTTACCTTTCACTATTTTATTTGAAGTTAAAATCAGTTTAGAGTTACCTTTCACTATTTTATTTGAAGTTAAAATCAGTTTAGAGTTACCTTTCACTATTTTATTTGAAGTTAAAATCAGTGTAGAGTTAGTTACCTTTCTCTATTTTATTTGAAGTTAAAATCAGTTTACTTTTTTACTTGCTATGATGGGGTTCGTCTTCTTATCGTTAGTATATTTCATGTTTCAAATTAATAGGAATTTAAAGAGTTTGAGGGTACATCAGTTTGCATTGCCGGAAAGTCAGAATTGGACCATTATTTGGAGGAAAAAAAGCTCGATTATTAGACTTTTCATGAGATGGATGTTATTAAGTATTGGAAGGATAATGAAAAAAATACCATGATCTTTCGGTAATGGCACAAGATGTCCTCAGTGTTCCAATTACCACCGTAGCATCTGAATCAACATTTAGTATTGGTGGTCGTGTTGTTACCAAATATAGAAATTCTATCCATCATGAAAATGTTCAAACTCTTGTCATTATCAGAAATTGCTTGCATGGATTTACGCAACCTAATGAGGGTAATATTTTTCTATCTAATCTATTAATATATCACTCTTTTTCTGAAAGTGTTTGTTAATTATTATCTAACTAACATTTTGTATGGTGAATTGTAGATGAAGATGAACTTCTTAAGGAAACAATATCACATGCTGATTCAAATGTGATTGATGGTACAAGTGGAAGCGGAGTCGTGAAACTTTAATTAATGGGTCATGTAATATTTAGCAATTTAGATTTGTTAAGTATTTGGGCTGCCTTGTGTTGTTGGAAATCTTTTAAACCAACTAGTTTTTTGTGGGAGGAATGATGGAATGATCAACATTTATCCGCAACATTTTGTGTTGGCTATTATGTATTTTTGTAAGTATTCACCAAAGTGTGATTCATAAATGTATTTTTGTAAGTATTCACCGAAGTGTGTGATTTATAAATGAATTTTTGTATGTATTAATATAGTGTTCATAGACGTCAAAGTTCGATACTCTTTCTAAAAGTGTAATATTATTCATTTTTTGGTTGAAGGGCCAACCTGTCCCAACTCGTGGTCCGTTTAAGGCTGGGTTGGACTGCTATTTTATCGGCTCTTTAATTAAAAGGGTCAGCCCGTCCCAATCCATTTAACTCTCTAGTCCGTTAGGGTTGGATTGGGATGGACCAGCCCATTTTGTCAGCTTTACTCATAAGTGATTGATTAGCAATATATCAGAATTCATGTATCGATATTGCCCTCGAGAATTAATTATTCAGTTGGTCAGTTGAATCTATATAAGACACAAGAATCCAAAGGCAATAATAATATTAATAATATATCATGTGCCTACTTTTTAATGAACAATCTTAAGACATGTGTATAACGAGCTAAGAAAGACACGAGTTATGGTATCATATCTTACATGTGCTATAGTCGGTGAGCTCTACTTCTACCTGGACTTAAACTGTGTCTAGTGCTATTTTATTGTACATATGCTTACAAAGTATGGGTATATCGAGATCTATCCCACCCATATGACGGTTGTATAGTTTCATATTTTAGTAAGATAATGTCACTTGTCACATTAGACATGTGTTTCAATTAAGCCGATTGGCCTTCCTCTCTGTATAAACAATTTTTTGTCAGTTATATCGCTTGTTCACAAATCACATGTTATATCACGTGTTTTGATCCATCTGTAAAATACATCTTCATACAGTTTTTATCCGTCTCATCCAAGCTTATGGCCTGGTACTTAATTAATAAGTTGATTAACATTTCATTTAGGGGATTTGTCATTTTATAAAAGTATATAAATATAATAATAATTATTATTATTATTATTATTTGTGTGAAAGAGGATCAAAATTGTTTTATACGATTAAAGAAAAATCTATTTCGAATAGTTGAAGAATTTTTTTGCATTTTTCAATTTTTTTAATAATAATTCCAATTCACACTGTCTCTCATTTTTCACCTACCCCACAAAGCACTCATTCATGAAGATGGTGTACATACACCCATTAACTTCGAAAATTATATATGTATAAATATGTATATATATGTTGAGATATGATATATATATTTTATTAGGCATTCAAAGATACAAAAAACTTATTTAGGTGCGTTGATTTAAACATTGCAAAAGTTTAAAAATATTGAATAAAAAAAAGGGGGGATGGCTAGTTTTGAACTTGAGACCTCATGCTGCAAAATGAACTTCAAAACCACCACTCCTCAAATCAAATTATATCTAATAGATTCAATTTAATTCATATTTATACGTTATTATATTAGTTTTGTATTTTTATGTTTAGTAAAATTATCATACGAATCGCCATTAGGTGACATATTTTAACTAACGTGTATTAATCATTAATGATGCACCTTTTGTCTTCAAATTCTGGATTCGCCTCTCTCTATATATATAAGGACTTGAACATGAATTCCTTCACAAAACGGAAACCTCACGTATAGATATCATAATGAAATCAATCGATCTCTTAATTATGAAGTTTTCTTTCAGAAAGTCATTATATTTTGATTTTTAATTCAAAAATCATTGAACTGTGATTTTCTCTCTCAAAAAGTCACTTAATTTTAAACTCAAAATCTACTCAACAATGTTTTATATACAAAGTCACTCAATCTATTTATTAGTTGATTTGTTTCATTAAAATTTGTTAGATATAAGTATTTATTTAGAATCAAAATTTTAATTTTTTCTTTTTTTTTAGATTTATGGGTTTTTGTCTAGTCTATCTGAAGATTGATTTTGATTTATGGGTTTTTGTTACTGTTGATTTAAAATTTGTGATGATTTTTACAAATGGATATCTTTTTTCTTCTTAGAATTTTGATTTTAAATAAAAGTTCTATATTAACAAATTTTAATTGAAAAAAATAATAAAATAAATTGAGTGATTTAATAAGTAAAAATTTTCCGATTAAATAAAAGAGAGTGCATTACCCACATCATTGAGGTGTGTTTCTCAAATTAATAAGTGATAATTTTGTATGATACTCATAATCCCAATATTTTAAGTATGAAACTCAAAAATAGAAAATAATTTATGTATGTTTTTGACACTTATCTCCTACTTTTAATTTTTGACATTACTGCTAAAAGCTATTTATTTTTAGAAGTACTTTTTAAAAATGACTTTTTTAAAAAGTGCAATTTGTATTTGGCTAATTCATTTGAAAAGTGATTTTGATAAGAAAATTGTGTTTGGCTAATTTAAAAAAAAATATTTTTGAGAGTCAAATTACAAAAAAGGACAAGTGTCAATGTACTTTTAATATTAAGATTATTTTTTAGAGAGAAACTATTTTAAATATCTATTGCAATTTTTAAAATTAAAATATACATATTTAAATTTTCAATTAATATTAAACATAAATAAATAAATAAATAAAATATTAATATAATATTAACATGATGATTTAATATAATTAAAATATCAAGCAAAACAAATTTAAAAATCATTCCACAAATTAAACCACTATATATGAAAAATTCACCACAAAAATAAATAAAATTCTTCATATTTTTAATCCTACAAAAAAATCGTTGTTACGTTTGTTTCTAATTTTGTAAAAGAAAATGTAAAATAATATAGAAAATATAAAATAATAATTTATAAACATAAAATAAAATAAAATTTTATTATATAAAAACTAAAAAATAAAAATAAAATTCTTGAATGAAACTTAACCAAACTTATGAGATATGCTAATTAATTAATAAGTGATATATTGATAAATATGTGGAAGAGATATTTTAGTCTTCAACAAAATAATTTTCTATTTTTTTTTGTTTTCAAGAAGCAAATTTTTTTAGCTTTTTACCAACATTCCGAACGACAGAAAAATTATTTCTGCATTATTTAAAAGCATTTTTAAAGATTTATCAAACACTTAATTTTTAAAAAAAAATAATTTATTGACATTTTTGACCTTCCAACCGCCATGTAAACAGGCTCTTAATCAAGGTAATTTTAATCCACCCACTGCGGCGGCCGAACCCTACAAAAAATGGGTTATGTAACTACGTAATTTTGAAATTTAAGTCGGTTTATTTTAGATTATAAATTCCAAATCCCACTCTGTTTACAGTAATCCCGAATTCTCCGGTTATAAATATCCGTGCAACGCTCTCGAGCCTTCATTAGACGTCTTTTTTCTTCCTCTCTCTTCTTATTGTACTACTCTTCCCTTTTAGAGAGAGAAAGCAAAAGGTTAATCTGCCATCATGTTGGTTTATCAAGATCTCCTCACTGGTACTTTTTAATCTTTGTGTTTCTTTACTTTTATAGAATGTCCGGTTCTGTTTTGAGCTCTTTTTTTATATTTTTTTTCTGGTTATCGTTTTCCGTCATTCTATTGCTTATGTTTTGTGTTAATTTTATGGTTGTAAATTTGTGATCTTGAGTTTGTTTCGGATAGTATTGTTTTATTGGCTTGTATCTGATATTGATGGGTCAGTTTTTTGTTCTAAAGATAATGAAATTTTGTATGAATTTTTGTTTCTTTGATGCTTGATAAGATCTGGTTGATTTAGCTGGTGTTACTGAATGATTTCCCGAGGTCCTAAGCTCTTAACGCTTCCTCTTTTTTTATTTATTGATTATTGGGGGAATTAAGGAACTGGATCTAATCTGGATTTTACGTTTCAACCCAATCTTAGACGATTTAAGCCCCAAAATCGTTTACATGTGATCCTGAATAATGTGTATGAGTGATTTGGATCCACGATATCTTAATTTTTGTTGTTTCTTGTGTGAGCTGTGAGCAACACTTAATTTACTCTACCTATCTGTTTATAGTGCAAATTTTGTCAATTTTATGTAACAAACATTAAAAGATGTGTTCTTGCACAAGCTCCATAGATCTGGAAAAAAAATTGTGAAGGCAGTGGATTCTAGTAATTTCAGTATCAATTTGAACATCTTATAATTTATCTGGGCTACGGTAATCATAAAGAAAATTAGAGTATGCAGGCTTCTTTCTTCTTCTTTTCTGTTTGATCTTTGATTCTTCTATTGGTTAGCTATATTATTGGTTGTTTGGTGCACTTTCGAGTTTCTTTATATGCACAAGTTCCCTAGTTTCTAGAGTGCTGTTACTGTGGTTTTGGACAAATTGTCGAGTTTTACCTTGCTTTCTGCACTCAATCTCAATGGTTTCCTATATATCTCCGCGATTTGGATTCTCAGAGCATGTAGGGTTTTTCTGTTATACAGACTTTGAAAGAGGACATTCAGCTTGTAGGAATTTTTGGTTTTCATATATGGCCCCTTTATGATATGTTGCTACTTTTGAAATTTAAAACACTTGAAAACATATTGCAGGTGATGAGCTTCTCTCAGACTCATTTCCCTACAAAGAAATCGAGAATGGAATGCTTTGGGAAGTTCAAGGGAAGGTAGGGTCTCCAGTTAATTATTGCTCCCAAATTTCCATATATTAGCAACCAAATTTTGGTGGGCTAACTAGTCTATGTAAAAAGAAATAATGTGGTGCGTTGGTTACATTACAGTGGGTTGTTCAAGGTGCCGTTGATGTGAACATTGGGGCAAATCCTTCTGCTGAGGGTGGAGGTGAAGATGAAGGTGTGGATGATCAAGCTGTCAAGGTTGTCGATATTGTTGACACTTTTAGACTTCAGGTTTGTATACATAGTTATGGAAATTTGAGTCGATTTTAACAAACCTGTTAATTATATGTGAATAAATAATGGTTTGCTATTTGCAGGAGCAACCTGCTTTCGACAAGAAACAATTTGTTGCCTTCATTAAGAAATACATCAAGAACCTGACACCCAAGCTAGAAGAAGAAGCACAAGAAGCATTTAAAAAGAACATTGAATCAGCAACTAAGTTCCTTTTGCTAAAGCTCAAGGACTTTCAATTGTATGTCCATTTTCATATCAATTTATGATGATGTTGTCTAAGCTAATTCTTACTGAAGTTGAATGCGTTTTGTTTTCCTTCTACATACTTGGCTCCTTGAAATAGAAACTGATACTATCTGTGTGCGCTGGCAGCTTTGTTGGTGAGAGCATGAGTGACGACAGTGCCCTGGTGTTCGCATACTACAAGGATGGTTCAGCTGATCCTACCTTTTTGTACCTTGCACCTGGCTTGAAGGAGATCAAGTGCTAGATGACGGTGGAGTGCTTCTGCTAGAAGTTTTGCATTGGAGTTTATGTTTCATGTAGTTTTAATATTTGGTCCTTTTTGCTTATTTATGTCACTGTTTCTTCTAAACCTTGGGTACTTGTTGTAACCAGTGCCTGCACGTTTTCTACATTATATAGTTTTATTGTTGTGGGATAGCAAATGATCCTTGATTGAATTGGAAGTTGTCTTTTATTGATTTTCAATTTTGCCTATTCAATGTGTTGGGAGATATTTTTAGGTCAGCAATGTCTACTTTATTGAACAAAGGGGTAAAAAAGTTCTCTTTGACTAGTGGTAGTGGAATGCGAATATAAGAATCAAATTGTGTGATGGGGAGGATTTTGCGTGGGTGGTGGAATTATTTTTATGTGATATTTACCTTTTACTCAATGTCTCTGTTTTTATGTGTTATTTGTTACTTTAGCTATATCTATAATTACTTCAATTTATCATTGAAAAATATAGGAGTATATTCGTGCCTTTAAATCGAATATGTTGTATTGTAACAAGAGCTTAACTCTTGATACTAAATTAGTAGAAGGAAGAAGAAGAGGAAAACAGGAGAAGAAGAGAGAATTCTTTTTTTGATTCAATGATAATCCTCTTCCTTAGCAGAGTAGTACAATTTGTATACAGCAAGGCTGACATTTCCGTTGCTGAGGACAACTGTCCAATTCCCTAACAGAATTGCAGACTAGTACTACAAATGCCATTAACTAAGCTTAAGGACTAATAAGTAAATACTTAATACTAAAATAAAGGGACTGAATTAACTTATTTAAAACTTAATTAAAAACAGTCACAATAGCTAATTGTGACAATCCACTCTTCTTCAAATGGCACTTGTCTTGAAGGATAAGCAAAGTCTGGGAACTGTGACTTGATGAATTGATAATCTTCCCACGTAGCTTCTTCTGGCAGTAAGTTGGCCCATTGTACGAGTACTTGTGTTGCAGCCTTGTTTCCTCTCTTTATGATTCTTCTTTCTAATATAGCCACGGGTTCCACGAGAGGTTGGCCATCAGGTGAACAAATGGGAGGGTCTATAGCAAGATTCACTTGATCACCCACCTTCTTCTTAAGCTGAGATATATGGAAAACAGGATGTATCCTTGCAGTATGAGGCAATGCTAATTTGTAGGCCACTGGTCCAATTTTTTTGATAATCTTATAGGGTCCATAGAACTTTGACGCCAGCTTGAGATTTTTCCTGATAGCTACAGATGTTTGTCTATAAGTTTGTAGCTTCAAAAACACCCAATCTCCTTCTTCAAACTCCCTCTCTGTCCTTCTCTTATCGGCATTTACCTTCATCCTGTTTTGAGCTTTAACAAGATTCTCCTTCAATATCTTAGCCATCAGTTGCCTTTCCTTGCATATTTGATCAACAACATCAACTCTAGATTGTGCAATCAATTCGAAAGATAGTTGAGGAGGGTCATAACCATATATCACCTTAAATGGAGACATTTTCAGTGAAGTATGGTAATTGTTATTGTACCAGAACTCAGCTAAGGACAACCACTTGTTCCAACCCTTTGGCTTATGATTTGTCATGCACCTTAAGTAATTTTCCAAACACCTGTTCAACCTTTCTGTTTGACCATCTGTCTGGGGATGGTAAGCAGAGCTATACAGTAGTTGCACCTGTAGCAGTTTAAAAAGTTCCTTCCAAAAGTGACTAAGAAACACCTTATCTCTATCAGTGATTATAGTTTTTGGCAGCCCATGCAACTTGTAGATATTGTCCATGAATACTCTAGCTACTTGAGAAGCACTAAATGGGTGGGCAATAGCAATGAAATGGGCATACTTGTTGTACCTGTCAATGACAACTAAAATAGTGTTCATACCTTCTGATTTGGGTAGTCCTTCGATGAAATCCATCGATATGTGCTCCCATACTCTCTCAGGTATTGGTAGTGGCTGAAGCAGACCAGGGTAGGCTACTTGCTCATCTTTGCTTCTTTGACATACATCACACTCCTGGACAACCTTCTTAACTTGCTCGATCATAGCAGGCCAGTAAAATACTGCCTTCAATCTCTGGTATGTAGCCCACACCCCTGAATGTCCTCCTAATCCTGAGCTGTGTATAGTAGATACCAAATGCTCCCTTAGGCGTCCATGACTGCCTACCCAAGCTTTTCCTTTATGCCTTAAAACTCCTTGTTGTAAGGAAACATCAAGTGTAGGATCAGGATGGCTACTCAATATAATAGTAGCTTGTAACACCTCTTGGTCACCTTCATAGCTTTCTAGTATTTCCTCAATCCATTTAGGCTGCAGTGTTGATATAGTGAGACAGTGTGGATTAGCCTTCCCCAGCTGGTGATCTACTTTCCTGGATAAAGCATCTGCCACTACATTATCTACACCCCGCTTGAAGTGTATTTCAAAACTTAGCCCCATCAACTTGGTCAATCCTTTATGCTGCAGGGAAGTAGTGATCCTTTGTTCCTGTAGGAATTTCAAGCTAAAATGGTCAGTTCTGATTATGAAGTGGTTAGGGTGCAAGTAATGCCTCCATTTATCTACAGCTTGGAGGAGAGCAATCAACTCCTTCTCATATGTAGACATCCCCTGGTGCTTCTTACTTAGGGACTGACTCAGGAATGCTATGGGCCTTCTATCTTGCATTAATACTGCTCCAATTCCAGTGTTACATGCATCCACTTCTAAGATAAATGGTCTTGTAAAGTCTGGAAGTGCCAAGACAAGTGCATTAACCATGGCCATTTTAAGTTGCTGGAAAGCTTGGTCAGCCTCATCATTCCACTGATAGTCCCATTTCTTCAGCAAATTAGTCAAGGGCTTGCTCAAATGTGCATAACTTTGCACAAATTTCCTGTAATATCCTGTTAAGCCCAAAACCCCTCTCAATTCCTTAATTGTATTGGGTCGAGGCCACTCGACCATTGCAGAGATTTTGGACTGGTCAGTGCTCACCCCTAAACCTGTAATGATGTGCCCCAAGTACTCAATTTGCAATTGTCCAAACTCACATTTGCTTAACTTAACAAATAACTTGTTCTCCTTAAGTATTGTGAGCACCACTCCTAAATGTTAAATATGATCTTCCATGGTTTTGATGTATATTAGTATGTCGTCAAAGAATACTAAAATGAATCACCTTAACAGATCCTTGAATACTGCATTCATTAGGGACTGAAAAGTTGCTGGCGCATTAGTCAACCCGAATGGCATGACCCTGAATTCCCATAGACCATGATGTGTTCTAAAAGCAGTCTTATATTCTTCTCCAGACTTCATTCGCACTTGATGGTAGCCTGCTCGTAAATCTACCTTGGAAAACACATTAGCTCCAAAAAGCTCATCCAACAAATCATCAATAATTGGAATCAAATATTTATTCTTAACAGTGAGGCTATTCAATATCCTATAATCAATGCACAACCTCCAAGTTGAGTCCTTCTTCCTGACTAACAAGGCTGGTGAGGCAAAAAGGGATTGACTGGGAGTCACAGTGGTAGCCTTGAGCATGTCATTAATAATGGACTCAATGGCATTCTTCTGACCAAAAGAATACCTGTATGGTCTTAGATTGAAAGGTTGAGCTCCAGGGACTAGATTGATCGCATGATCACAAGTCCTCTCCGGTGGCAGTTCGGTGGGCTCCTGGAAGATGGCAGCATGGTTCTGTAATAATTTCTTGATGTCAGGATGCATCACTTCCCTCTCTTGGTTGTCCATACTGTCATTTATCAGTGATAGTTCAGCTACAATTTCACAGGTACCACAGTGCAACATTCTCCTTAAGGCTTTGGTGTCCACATGAGTGACCACCGGGTCCTTTTGAATTCCATACAATGTGATCAATCTCTCATCACACATAAAACTTATACTGTGAGGTCTGGTGTACAAAGTTACAGGTGCCACCATATCTATCCAGTCCATTCCAAAATCATATCACACCCACCCACTTTCATCAATCTCCTCTTAAAATTAAATTGTTCACCCTGCATCCTCCACCCAAAAGATGGACTCTCTAGTTGACAACTCATCAACTGCCCATTAGCCACTGTGATTCTCATGGGTCGCTGCATTGGTTGGGATGGCAATCGAAGCAGTTTAACAATGTGGGGATCCACAAAAGAGTGAGTAGAACCACTATCGATTAAGATTGTCATGGGTAGTTTTCCAGCATAGCCTACAATTGTAATTGTAGATATGTGTTCACTGGAGGTACTCAGGCCCAGTAATGCATTTATGGATACTTCAGCTTGAACCTCACCTTCTTCCTCTAGAGTATCAGGTACATCCATAGCTAATGTTTATGCAATTCTGCAGTCATTTTTATTTTTATAGCATTTTTTTCTCTCCCTAAAAATGTTTGAAATAATTGATCTATTCTTTTTGGGGCGGAGGGGGAGGGTGTGTATGACTTGAGTCAGTGTTGCTACAACTTTACTTTTGTGTAGCATTTTTTTTTTCTAGTTTTGAGTTGAAATTAATGGATATCTGGAAAATTGCAATTGAATTTATTGTCGTTTCATCTAATTGAATTTATTGTAAAATATCCTTATTGTTCAAATTGATAGAGTATTAGCCAATTAAAATGCTTAAAGAGGTGTATAAAGTAATTTAGATTAATACTCTATTGAATAGCTTTTTAAAGGATGGATAAAACTCGATACTTAGCTTGTTTAAGTTGGTTGAGACACTATGATTATAAAATACAAATAAAAGAGTGTTAAACACTTAAAATGAAGGATAATATGGAACATCAGAGTAGAAGTAAATATCTACACAGATAGAAAGTTTCACATGATATATATATAGACACCACAGTGACACATTATAAATTCATGGGGGCTAAGCCCAAAAGCGAACAATATCACCAGCGGATTGAGTCATTATATGCCTCCTCCTTGACAACAGGCCCCTCATTACACTTTCAATTTCATTCTTGAGTCTCATTCCTTACTAACAAACACTTCATAATCTTACCCAATGGGAGGTATCATCATTGCTCGAGCCTTCCATATCTTGCTCATCACTTACTTATTTGACACATATGAAATTTAATAGGAATTGGAACAAACATATAACTTCTTAAATGTATGTATAGCCTCTCAATTGTATATATGAACAACAACAAATCTTAGTTCTCTAATACCACTTATGAACTTGATAACATAGAAGAGAAAGACAAAGCATCTCATAAAGTATTGAGTAATACATTCAGTGGAAAGTTAAACTAAAAAAACAATGCCGTCATAAAAAAGCCATGCGAGGCTACATTAAGAATTTTACAAAATAAAACATGACATGAGTATGATATTTATGGAACTTCTAAATCACACATGATACAAGTTCCTAACTACACCCAAAATATAGAAAATGTTACTTCATAAGAAAATGTGCCTCAATAATAAATAGGGTTAACCACAAGCCAATGGAATGAGTAGCATGCCTAGCGAGGATTCGTGCCTCCCTGAGAGTCCATACATGCATGACAAAAGAGATGCAATACTTGACAAAAGAGAAGTAAGTACATGTGAAATAGTACTTTCGTAATGAGGTGAATCCAAATATGAATAATATAAGTTGTACTAGCACCAACTTATTCAACATATTTCAAATAGGCAATATTAACTTCTAAAGTTCTCAACTCTAAAGTAAGTTTGTCTAGTATGGTTTTCTTTTATAAGAAGGTTGAATTATGTACAAGTTTTATTTATAATAATATCTGCTATATCATTAAGAGACATGTACATCACCGGCTCATAACTATTAATAAGTTCGATTTTATCTCCATTAGGCAATAGTAATCAATATATTGTTGTTTGTTAGGTGTTTTTTCCTAATTATTTTGTGTGCAGTTCAATTGTCCCAAGTCCTTATTTTTTTACTCTATACTTGCCCCGTATTAGGATATTGTGTTGCTCTTTCAATACTAAGGATGCTTGCTTTACTCCAAAGTCACCTTACTGATTTGTTAAAATTTTAGGTTGAAAATAGTTTAACATCAATGCATATTTCACTATGGTTGTGCTTTTTTCTTTTTCGTTTTTCTGCAAAGATAAAAATTATATGATCATATTGCTTTAGATGTACAAATAGTCTGGAGAGATTTATTTTGTGCATCAAGATTTATGCTTTAACTACAACAGGTTATGTTTGTTGCTCTAAAAACCCCTCTTTTCTGTCCAAAAGAAGATGTCAAGGATAATACTTGAAATGTATTGGATATGTGTCCGTTGCAAAAGTGAATTTATTACATATATAAGCATGTGAGCTAATGAAAAAAGGGTATGAAAACATGATTTTGCTTATTATGATTTACCTTTGTGTAACTGATGACATTTTATTTCCTCATTCTTCATTCTATTCATATGGTAATGTTGGTTCTGAATTTCTTGTCTTTTCTTATGAACTTGCAGAAAATTTTTTGTGAAGTTTGCGGTGATTTTGGTATTCAAGAAGCAATTATTACCTGCTATCAGTGTAAGAATGTTGATGTGCACCAGTAAGTTCTCTCTCTTTAATATGAAAGGACAGTCAGGTGAGCTGAAAGTCATGACTCTCTGATTCGTGCTTGCTTTATCACCTTGTGCATATGTGTGTGTGTCTGTTCTTTGAAAACTTTAAACATTGTCCCAATCCTAAACCCCTTCTGTTTTGGTTGACTTGTCATTTATAAGGGAAAAACTAATATTTTCACACAAGGGGCTACTTCTCTCGAAGAAAATTGCTTAGATTATCAACTTTGTCCCCTTTTTTGGTATTTTAAATAGGAATAAAAAGTGCAATAGAAATAAAAGACTAAATTGAAGTGATATTACCTCTTAGGGAGAGTTAGGACTTCTTTGAGTTGTCTAATCTTTCTGGAACTTTTCACAATTGTCGAATGCTAATAGTATTGGATATTGGGTTCCACCTAAAGGATACACTTATTATTTTTTGTTTAGGTTTCAAAAGGTAATTTATTTATAAAGGCTTAAGTAGTCATAAGTTGTAGGTTGCTAGCTCCTGCTATACGCATCTGATTAGTAGTAGCGTTTATACGTAGGTTGTCAGTTCCTGCTACAGGCATACGGGTAGAACTAGTTCTAATACAAATATTAGTATAATCTATTCTTTCATTAGCATGTTGTGGCATTTAATTCTTTTAAATATTGTGTGTATCTTTTATGCATACATAGTCATCTTCTTGTTCTATTTTTTTTTGTTTTTCTCTTCCTTTCAGATATTGGGTTGTGGGCTATTGGGAAGATGCACCAGTGGATTGGCGTTGTGAAGAATGTGATATTCGCAAGGGGGTAATGTTTTCACCGCATGGACTAGAAAATGAGCATTTTAAGGGATCCAAGTCACATACCTCTACAAAGATTTGTCAGAGTATTGTGCAACCAAAGAAAAATTGTAAGTTTCCTCGGAGGCAACATATTAACTGGGAAAAGGAGGTACGGACCGGAAAAACAAGATATCTACCGGTTGAAGAAGCACTTGGTCTGTCATCATGTATCAAGAAATATGGATCTGCACCGATAATTACTGTCTCATCAAGAGTTGTGTCAACCAAATCTCAAAAATTTAGCAAGCCTAAAGGTTAAGTATTCACCACCATATTTCGTATTCATTTACTTGGTTTGATTTGTCCTCTTCTTATACCTCTATTCTTTAGAAATTTCATTTTCTATCATACACTCTAATTAAAAAATATTCAATGATGTTGATATTATCTTTCAAAGTGATTTTTGCTACACTGTCAATATTTGTAAATCTTTCATAGCAACATTATTTTACTTCTATACTTCTATTCAATTTGATGTAGCCTATTTTTTAGGTTCGGGTGCCTCTACCATTCTTGAGCATAGGACTCGCGATGTTGTTAACGAGAGTCGCATGATGAATTCACCTATGACACACCCTTGTGATCCTGCTCTAGTTCCTTCCTGGAAGTAAGTACCATTCATGAATGCACATTAATTACTAACATAGGTTAACACAAGGTACACTGAGCTCTAAAAATGTTTAAATTCAGCTCATCTCTGTTTTTGCATGCTAGCTTTTTGGATGACCCGTCTTTGCTAGGTTGCCCATAGAATTAATGGTTACCTAGGGATGCCATTAGTATCACTAAAAAATTGAATAGGGCAGTGTAGAAAATATGTCTAAATATGGAAAAGAGTTCTGCTCATACATAGTTGCGAGTCATGACATAATGATACTCTGAATATATAATGTTTAATGAGATGGTAGTGAAATTGATACCTATTATGTATAAATTCCTTGAGGATTTGAAGTTGTTGCCACTCTATGTCATTGTATTATGGAATATGGACCATCTCATGTTTTTAGGTATGGGAACAAGAAATTGTAGTTGAGTAGGTTATATGTGAACCATACATTGTTTGTTTTCTATTTATTCAGTTCTGTAACTCAATGAGATTTAGAGTGAGAAAACAACGTTTAGCTTTATGTGAAACTTTCTCTGTATGTATTTATGTCTGATAAATTGCTTCATTGATCTTTTTGTGTGCTTGAAACTCGAATATGCTTTTGTTATGCGTCAAAAAGCAGAGAAGTTTCCATTTGATTATTTTATAGACTATATATATATTTATATATTTAAGATCCTTTTTTTACTTGAAGAAATTGCACCACTCAACTTCGCTTCCCTATAATAATTAGTCTTTTTTCGTTGCATTTTAGGGGAAGTTTTGACATCTTAGGCGCTCTAGAATTTGCACCTAGGCTATTCCAGGCTCATCCTCCTTGCAGAGTTAGTCGTAAAGTGTATGAGTTCTTGGGACTATTGCCAGATACTCTTAAACTTGAACTAGTTTCGTGTGGGGATATCTGGCCAAGTTTATTTGACAATCATTGTCCGGGTAAAGAAGACATTGGACTGTATTTCTTCGAAAGTGAGAAAAAAGGTCAGATTTACCCTATATATCTATCTTAAAAGGGAAAGGGTTGCAAAGTAGAATTGCGCCCTTGCCCAGGATTGTTTTTAATTACTAGAAATTGATTTGCATTTCTCATTATATGTAGGTTTGAGGGATATATCGCTTTGGTGGAGTTTATGTACAACAAGGATTTGGTGATGAGAACTCTTATCAATGATGTTGAGTTGATTATACTTGCATCCACAGCCTTGTGCAGTGATTCTCAAAGTACATTTATAATCTCTATGTTCTTTTCTCATTTTCTTATTCTCTTTCAATGCATCTCACCTTGTGGATGTTTTTGTAGGATGGAACAACGAGCACTTCCTGTGGGGAATATTTTACCGCATGAGACATGATACAAACAAATCTGATGAAGGGGGAAGCCGTGATATCTGAAGAAAATGAAGGAATGTTGAACATTGTTGTCTCGATAACTACCTGATTAGTCTAAGATGACAAAAAACAATAACAAGGGAATTTGTGGCCAATGCAATATTCGAGTTGTTCGTTATCATAGTTAACCATATAAAATCATGACAAATCTTGATAAATGAGTTCCCCTTTCTGTTTTTACAATGAATTAATGTTGATATTCATTTTTGTGAACGAGAACCGCCTTTCTATTTTGAATGAAATCACTTTACAGTGTAAGAATATCCTTTGTTGACATTTGTGTATGTATCTTCATAATAGTTGGTTGATATAACTAATTACCTCTCATGACGCCTAGAGGGGGTTCTCAAATAGAGAGGCAAAAACATGATTTTGGATATTTTACAACTTACGTACATTTCCCTCAAAGATTTAGGTGTCATATACCTTTTTGTTCCCCTGATAAGTCCCTGTTTATGGTTCGTGCCATGTTCCAAAGTTACGGAGAGTCCAAAATCAGCTATCTTGACTGTCTTTTCTTGAATCCCTTCTATATGTGTCATGATTTAAACAAACATCTTACTTTCTTATTTCGCCTTTTTAATGAACGAGAATGATTTTAAGTTAACTAAAATTTAACTGATTAACTATTTGGTTAGATGGGCAATAATACTTTCTTCTTTATCTATTTTGGTCCTTTGAAATTCCACCTTTCGTGGATATTTCACCTAAATATTACATTTATTTGTTATTTTCCTTCTTCATTTTTTTTAAATATTACCTTCATAACTTAGGAGTCCCATAACTTATACTATCTAATTTATAGAGCCGTCAAAATGGGCTTACCCCATGGGGCTTGCCCAACCCTATCCATTATTGGGGTAGGGTTGGGATTAGATTTTTCAACCCCATTTAAAACTAGGGCTTATAAGATAGGGCTTATAATCCCGGCCCATATAAGCCCTTGGCCTTGAGGCTTGATCGGGGTTTGGTTGGGGTCGGCCCAATGGTCAAAACTTTTTATTTAAGAGTAATTTACAATAATCTCACTAGTATATAATCTAATTATTTGAATACACGCTATGTTATAATATTATGAATCTTCGTATTCAGAGACATGTATCTCGGAATATATGGACTCAAAATTAGGTTAATTTATTCTAGATACACTCTATCCAAGTAGATTCGCATGTATCTAGAATACATATATAAATCTCGAGCCCTCGCCTCCCTCCCATCTTGCTTGTCACTCTCTTACCTCACTCGCGTATCTGGTATGCGAGATACATGCTAATTACACTAGATTTTGCTAGTGTTATTGAAACAACACCATTGTTTGTCATATTTGATTTGAAAATCTTCTCATTTTCTTGATGTTATAGAATTATAAGTTTGGAAAGAAAAAAAGAAGGGTTAGCCCGCCCCAGCCCTCGGCCCTTTTAGGGTTGGGTTGGGTTGAGCATTTTCAGGCCCTACCAAATGAAGGGCCGGCCCGCCCTAGCCGTTCAAATTCCTTGGCCCGCGAGGCTTGGGCCGGGTGGGGTTGGGCCGACCCTTTTTGACATCTCTACTAATTTACCTATTCAATTGCTACTCTTGTCTCTTAATATCCATAACTTTCATGTTTTTCAAATGGGAAAGATGTTTTAAACATTAATTCTTACTATTTACCCAACAACTTTTTGGCCTTGTCACCTGTTTATGCCATCTATATTGTTCGAAAAGAAGGGCAGTAAAAAGCCAAATAGTCAATACTCTTGTATTCTAAACTCTGAAATCATGCGTAAAAATTAGCACAAACGGAGCATAGGAAATTGAAAATATTCCTCAACTCACAATTATCGAACAATCAATTACAAGGCAGGATAAATCATTTTTTTATGGATCTATCTATTGTCACACACACCAATTCAGGTGCCATATACCTTTTTGTTCCCCTGATCATCAGTTCCTTTTTTTCTTTCATGCCCTGTTCAAAAGTCATGGAGAGCCCAAAATCAGTAATCTTGGCAGTTTTGTCGAATATTGTCAGGTTTGATTTCACAATGAATAATTCCATTGCTGTGAATGCAACTGAGCCCGAAAAGAACAATCTTTGTGTGTTTTTTAACTTCAAACTCCGGCAGTGAATTAAAGTTCCAAAGACGATTGGCAAGTCTTCCTCTGGATGCAAGGAGAGATTAGCTCCAAAAAACCGAATAATGCAAGGAGAGTGTTTGAACATACCGAGATATTCATCCTCTTCTTTCAACGATTGAGAAGCACTGTCTTCCCAAAAAATAAAGGTGACATAAATTTGGACATTGATTCCTCATTTCAATCACATAAAATTGTACATATAAATTTAAAGAAAACCTAGATAAATCGATCAGCTAGCATTACCTATATGTTTGAATGAATGTAGATTTGGTTTAGACAGAACAAAAATTTTCATTTACGGGGCTATAATAATAATTTCTTTGTCAAAATTAGAAATTGAACACTAAAGTTGAACAAATAGAATTTACATAAACTATAAGAAAGGTCAAACAGAAGGACTAAGAAGCAGGCACAAAACTCCTGATACTGAGAAGTTAGTTTTGTCCACAAATTAGCTGAAACTCTCCAGGTACTACCAATTCTTCAGAGCAACATATCTTGTAAATGTACGTTAGACTGCCAAGATTGTTGGTCCAACAATAATGTACTTTTACTTGCCCTAATTATATCCAATCTATGCTTCAAAGGCACATGATCTAACAAGGCTTCTGTAAGGTCAACAACAAAGCTGGATTCTTTTGTTTCACAAAGTGTCTCAGATTCTTCTTGTGGTGTTGGTTGATGTGGTGTCTGGTTTATCTCCAACAATGTGTCACCCATATCGAACATTTCAGGTACGTTATTTTTTGGCATCACAAATTCTTGAATTTGGGAAAAAGGCGGCACAATTTGCCCCAACAAACCATTCTCTTCACCAGCAGCCTCTTGAGTGATCTGCCACCTGATGTTGATTAGATTCTACTATTGCTCGTTTAGAAAAATCAAAAGGATGGATCAGCAGAAAATCGTCCGGATTAATCAATACATTGACACCCATATATTCAGCCTAAGTATCATATATTTCAGGCATATTTCTATTTGACTTCACATTCTCAAAGTCATGAATCATAGGTTGTTAAATTTGAGAAAATATATTTAGCTCCAACTGACCATTCTCTTCTCAGGGACCCTCTTGAATTAGCACCTGATAGCAGAGTCCCACAACCATTATTTTCTAATAACTCATTAATCTTCTCTTCAATTGATGAAACCTCTTGAATTTAAAGTGTGCACCCAAGAAGTGTGGTGGTTTTACATATGAATGTTGTGTATGGTTGTATGAAGAAAGTATATAACAGTCATTCCAATATCCTTACTATGAGTTAATTTCTTACAGTGGGTTGCACTTCCCATATGAAAATTGTAACAGTAGTTGCCGGTCTATGGCAATCAATTTCCATTTTCTTCCACGGAAGAGCACTCAAGAGAAGCTTCAAGCTAGAGTTCGAGCATGATAATAAAATTCACACGAACCAAGATAACACTCCCCAAAACCAATAGTACTTGACAGGTAAACATTGTTTTTAAATTGGTGACAAACGAGGGGACACAAATATGGAAAAGCACAACAGATGCGTCATATTTATAAGGAAACCATAGATTTCTAACCTAGCAATTCAATCATAATAACAAACTCAACTTTGCAACACAGATATAACAACTCGCCTTTCTTTATAAAGAATGTTGATCAACTATACAACTTTTTTTTTATTAAACTAATATGGGGCTGCACGTGAGATCATCTTCGTCACACGTTGCCTACATACCCCCAAAATAAATCCTAAAGAGGATTTGTGTATATATATATATATACAAATCAATCATTATTATGTATCTATCTATTGTTAGTACTCAGTACCCTTCCACAAGTTTCATTCTCTACTTCTTTCAGATCTGTCAATTGCCTCACGAATTTATGATTGTCAATCTTGAATGTTATCTTCTTGATTGGTTTGTCTAGAAGGGGCTTTGGATCCAGAAATTGCCTCGAGAATTTATGATGGCCGATCTTGAATGTTATCTTCTGGATTGATTTGTATAGAAGGGACATTGAATAACTTTTCTTCGTCCTTGTCTTTGCTGTGTTGGCTACTTTGGATGAATTCTGCATAAAAGTATGGTTCAAGAACATGTCCGCAGTCCAACGCGTGCTGGGATTCTTCACAAGGCATTTTTCGAGAAAAATTTGAGCCTCATTTGACAACTTTGAATTCTGAAACTTTGGTTCCTCAAACTCGATTTTGTCCAACACATCATCACCATCTGCGTTTTCCCACAGCGGTGTCCCCGTAATCAGCTCATAGACAGTGCAGCCAAGAGCCCAAATATCAACTTGTGAGGTATACTCAGTGTTAATCACGGATTCAGGTGCCATATACCTTTCTGTTCCCCTGATAACTCCCTGTTTTTGGCTCATGCCCTGTTCCAAGGTCACGGAGATCCCGAAATCAGCAATCTTGGCAGTTTTGTCCATGCCCACAAGGAGAATATTGCCAGGCTTGATGTCGCAGTGAATAATTCCATTGTTGTGAATGCAACTGAGCCCTAAAAGAACATTCTTCGTGTGTTTCTTAACTTCAAACTCCGACAGTGATTTGCAGTTCTGAAGATGATCGTGATCCAATTAACAGTAATCGAAAGGATAATATCAACTAGGAGGCTGAACCTCGAAGAAGAATAAGATAGCTATATCAGGGCAATTCTGAGATAGAATCTAAGAATAATAGAGTAAAAGAGAGAAGAGAAGAATTATCATATATCATTCAATGATTTACAATTGTATTACATCTCTATTAATAGAACTGAATTGGAATCTAATGCTACAACTAACAAAATAACTGCTTCTAACAAACTCTAATACAGTGAACAATAATAACTGTTTTAGTGACTAATGAACAGTACTAACTACTTTTTAACATTTCTAATTATCTAATGCATTGTATCAATACCCCCCAATGGAAACCACCCGTGTCCTCAAGGGTGAAATGCAGGAAATCTGTGTTGCAGCTCACATAGGAATTCCCAAGTAGCTTGAGAAGCATCCAAGCCAGACCATTGAACCAAGACTTGACACACAACCTTATTACCCTTCTTGACCATCCTTCTCTCCAATACCGACTCAGGAATAGGACAATAAGGGCTTGAAAGATGTAATACGGGAGGGTGATTAATGACTGTAGGAACTTCATAACACTTTTTTAGCTGGGAGACATGAAACACAGGATGAATAAGGACATCCGCAGGTAAAAGAAACTTGTAAGCTACTGCACCAACTCTAGAAAAGACCAAGTAAGGAACAAAATACTTTGCATCAAGCTTGTTGAAAGGCCTAGAAGCCACTGAAATCTGCCTGTATGGTTGCAACTTCAAGTAACCCTAATCTCCCTCCATAAATTGCCTATCAGACCTATATTTGTTACCTTTATCCCTCATGTTTTGTTGTGCTCTAGTTAAATGGAGCTTGAGTAGTGCTATCACAGCCTCTCTAGATACCAGAGATCTATCAACCATGTCATTAGAAGACTCCCCAGCCAAGTAAGGCAAGTGTATTGGTGGTTTTTGATCATATAGAACTTCATAAGGTGTACATTTTAAGGTATAGTGGTATGTAGTGTTGTACCACCATTCAGCAAGAGGTAGTTGAGTAGCCCAAGTGTGAGGACTATCAGAACAAAAACATCTCAAATATGTCTCCAAGGTTCTTTTAAGAACCTCTGTTTGACCATCAGTTTGGGGATGGTATGCTGAAGATTTATGTAGTAAGACCCCTGCAATGTAAATAACTCTTGCAAAAAGAAATCAAAAAAATGGGATCTCTGTCACTTACTATAGAAGCTGGCATACCATGCAATCTGAAAACATTGTCCAGAAAACACTGAGCTACAGATTCAGCAGTGTA
>JAJOOO010005760.1:0-57267 GCA_029582685.1 Solanum piurae
AAAATTAATATATATATATATATATATATATATATATACATATATATATATATATATATATATATATAATGAATGTAACTAATGACATATAAAAAATGTAATTTAAAAATTAACTGATAAAAAATCCTAAACTTTGATAAATAAGGATAGTTATCGATAAACTTATTTAAAATTATAAAAAAAATATTTTGAACTATTAAATAAATAAAACTTAAAAGTTATGAATTTTGAAAATGTTAGGCCAAAATTGGGTGTCAACAGTTGTCCCTTTCGTTGGATATGATTTATGAAAGAAATCCTGGACAACGAAAATTGACAAACCCGGTTTTGGCCGAACACATGACTTTTATATAAAAGTGTGGTTGGAATGTGGTGGAAGTCGATCCCGGACTTGCCTCCAAAAGGTTCCACGCTGTGTTGCGTCCTTGTTGAAGTAGTCCGCACCTCTGGCTGAATTGAGAATGCATCCTCTTGGATGTTCTCGAAAAAATAAAGATGAAACACATTATAGAGACAAAATTGCAGGAAAAAAGGTAGCATCTCGTACGATACGACAAATGAAGTTGATCCATTGGTAGGATAAAAATGCATGTGAATCGGTAGGACGAATGAAGATGATGATCTATGGGTAGGATTTTGAATGTATGTCCATCGATAGGACGAATGAATAAAGATGATGATCCATCGGTAGGATTTTGAATGTATATCCATCAGTAGAACGAATAAATATTCTTTCAACGCAAGTTTCCTCCGACTTGAACATGGAATAGAAAGGGTGCACATCCTTCACCTCCGAATAGATGCGACTTAAATGCAATTATCTTTCAACGCAAGTTTCCACCTACTTGAACATTGAATAGATAGGGTGCACATCCTTAACCTCCGAATAGATGCGACTTAAATGCAAATATCTTTCAATGCAAGTTTCCACCAACTTGAACGTTGAATAGATAGGGTGCACATCCTTCACCTCCGAATAGATGCGACTTAAATGCAAATATCTTTCAACGCAAGTTTCCAGCGACTTGAACGTTGAATAGATAGGGTGCCCATCCTTCACCTCCGAATAGATGCGACTTAAATGCAAATATCTTTCAACGCAAGTTTCCATCGACTTGAACGTTGAATAGATAGGGTGCACATCCTTCACCTCTGAATAGATGCGACTTAAATGTAAATTATCTTTCAATGTAAGTTTCCACCGACTTGAACGTTGAATAGATAGGGTGCACATCCTTCACCTCTGAATAGATGCGACTTAAATGCAAATATCTTTCAACGCAAGTTTACACTGACTTGAACGTTGAATAGATAGGGTGCGCATCCTTCAACTCCGAATAAATGCGACTTAAATGCAAATATCTTTCAACGCAAGTTTCCACTGACTTGAACGTTGAATAGATAGGGTGCACATCCTTCACCTCCGAATAGATGCGACTTAAATGCAAATATCTTTCAACGCAAGTTTCCACCGACTTGAACGTTAAATAGATAGGGTGAACATCCTTCACCTCTGAATAGGTGCGACTTAAATGCAAATATCTTTCAACGCAAGTTTCCACTGACTTGAACATTGAATAGATAGGGTGCACATCCTTCACCTCCGAATAGATGCAACTTAAATGCAAATATCTTTCAACGCAAGTTTCCACCGACTTGAACGTTGAATAGATATGGTGCGCATCCTTCACCTCCGAATAGATGGGACTTAAATGCAATGGCCTTTTTGGCAAATGAAAATGTAATGAAAAATGCAAATGAATGATGACTCGATGATTGTCCACTATAACGAGGTGGATGGCTTGATGATTGTCCAACTGTAACGAGGTGGACGTCTCGATGATTGTCCACTGTAATGAGGTGGATGGCTCGATGATAATGCTGAAGATTTGCAAGTTGACTTTGAACTTCAAGCGATGATAGATCACTTCAAGTTGACTATCAAGCTTCTGATGTTGGAATTTTTGAGGTCTTCCTCAAAAAAATTGTCCCAGCTAGAACTTTTGGCAAATCTCAAAATGATCTCCAATCATGACTTGCTGGAGATAGCACCTTTATTGTGAATTTTTGAGATATTCTTAAAAATTCTGTCCCAGTTTTTATTATAAGGAGAATAAAAAATTACACTGGGTTTATGACCGAGTCGTCGTGGCGCCTACATATCCTGTTGAGCCAGGAATCAGTCAAATGTAGTTCCAATCCTGTATATGATGAATACTGCAAAGAATCTGAGACAAGATCATCAGTAGAAAATGCGCAATATGAACATGATGAAATAGGAAAATAATATTCCCCGTGATATTCAAAGCCCAAAGACAAGATATATCACATTTTTTGGACGGACAATCCAATGAAGTAAATTAGGCGTCTAACACTGATAGAATTAACCTAATGATACTTTTTACAATGAACAACCCAAAAAGGAAAGGCAAAATCTCTCATTTTTTTTCTTTTTTTTAATGGAAAGAATTTCTTAAAAATGCTTTGGAAAATAATAAAGAGTGGGTGCTTGCCCTTTTTTTTTGTTTTTGAAATATAAATAATATAATGAGACAGTCAAATCTTGACTACAATTGGTACTAGGAGTTAGGATCACATATAAATCTTTTTCTTTTAACTAAGATTGAATTCAAGGTAACTCCTGCAGCTTCAAGTGGTACCTCAAACATTCTTAAGTATCAACAAGATTTGTTCATCTTTCTTCAAACAATGATTTGAATTGTACCAATCCCTATGATTCAAGCGCCCTCACAAAAAGATAAGTCATATTTCACACATATTTGAAGCATATTATTTCAGGACATTTTTTGAAGTGCGCTCACACTCACAAGAATGTTCAATGCATGCAACTGTGATACCATATTCTTGGCCCTTATGTAAATCAATAGTGTGAAAACATTTGGAATGAGATCATGTAGGACTTGTTATTGGCTTGTAATGTATGCTTAGCGGGTAGGATATATATTTGGGATAAGAGTGACTTAATTCCTCCATGAGCGTCAGAGTGAATTTGTGCTTTTGATGATTGATACACCTTTGGCGTCTGATCCTCTTTATTGTCCCCTATTTTTTTTTTGACCTTCTTTTGAATTCTTATTTGTTGGAGGTTTTCTTTTTTCACCCCTTTGTTTTGAATTTTTCTCCTCTTTTGTTGGAATTTTTTTTTCTTCTCGTCTTTCATTGACCTTGTAGGGGTGTTTTTGTCTTTCTTTATTTCTTTCCACCTTCCCCCTTTTTTTTTCTAGAAGTCGTGTTTTGCTTCCTCGACTTTGGGAGACTTTGTATCTTTTGTCTTTGATAACTTCAAACATGGATATTCTCTTATAATTTGTACACTCTTGGTGCACTCAAGAAGGTTGGGCCAAGAGAGAGATAGTGTATGTAAGCACTAAAAAGTGGTAGTGTCTGAGATGTGATTGTCCGAAGAAAGGCTTCAGGCTCAAAGTGGGAAAAACTAGGGATCAATGTCATTTGGTAGGTTTTGAAAGGCACAATCGGGTCAAAGAAGGCCTACAATCCTTTCCAAACAAAACATAACTCAGGATTTCACCTCGATAAACATTCAAGCCAAGTTCTAGATCAACCGTGCGATGTAATTGAATTTTGATCTAAAAGCTCACCACACAATGCACATGAAATCATGAGGTTGGTTTTATTCTTATCTTGAATGCACGCAAGAGAATTTTCAAGCATCACAAAAGTAGAAATGAGAGGTACCAAAATAGTCTATAGTTTACCACAAAGTCAGTTCCCTCTATCATACCAAATATATTTACATGTTCCTAACTGCATTGGTCCCAACTGAGTTGAAGACATGACTCTTACGATATATACACAATTTTTTATTTTTTTTGAAAGAATGAATACTGAACCCAAAAAGGGCTGCCTACGTATCTCATCGAGATGAGAATTAGGTGTGCGTAGTTCATACAGATATGTCTTTGAAAATATGCACAAACTATTTGATTATTTTTTTGAACTTAAAATAATGAATACCGAACCTAAGAAGGGTTGCCTACGTATCTGACCGATATGAGAATCAGGTTCACGTAGTTTGTGCAAATATGTTTTTGAAAATATGCAAAAACTATTTGATTTTTTTCTTTTGAATTTAAAAGAATGAATACCAAACCCAAGAAGGTCTGCCTGCATATCTCATTAATATGAGAATCAAGTTCGTGTAGTTCGTTTAGATATGACATAAAGTAATTTCAAAATTTAGATAAACCTGGAGAGATTCATTGTATCCTCTTAACTATCAATCTTTGTACTGTCTGTTAAATGTGGTCTCTCAATTTTTACACTAATAACTTGTTGTATTCTTTTTTCGATGTCTCTTCAAATTGTGTATACTCTCAATGATTCCCAAGAACTATAGATTATTATCACCATCCCTGACTGTTGTCGGGGACGATTTCCCTGCAAAAATATGAGAAATGTGTGAAAGCAGGGCCAACATGAAAAAAATAACAAAAAATAAATGAGTGTGACCTCATGGTCAAAGACTGTCCTGATTTTTCTTTTTGATTGGATATTAATGTCTTGTGAAATACAAAGACTCAAATTTCCCGACTCCTCTGGTCCCTTGCAACTTCTGATGAACAATTACTTCAAGATTTTTTTATAAATCAAACTCTCGTTTAAAAAGAAGAAAAATTTGAAAGGTAAAACTGTTAGTTCGTGTTCATAATGGATAATGGAAAATTTCACATGAAAACTTAATTAAACACATAAAGCACTGCTTTGATTGAAAAAAAACTCAATTATATCATATAACATACAAACAATTATCACACGTCCTATACAAATATGTGACCCTTTTGTGCCAGGGGTACACATAAGTATGATTGTCTTTTTATTGACTACAGGCAAAAAAGACACAAGGTGGGCCTCTAAAATGTAGAATCGATACCAGAGATTGATCTACCCAAGGTATATGCATGTATGACTTAAATTTAGGGGTGACTTAGCTATATCTTATGTTTTCTAAGATTTGACTTACTAGACACAAGGTTCCGAAGTGGACAATTCGAGTGAGGGGGCTACGCGGTCACACGAAAAAAGAACCGGACACCCCGCGCATATTTCAGCTCTCCTAACTTTGGGGATTTTGAAAGAAATTTGGAGGTGTGCAAAACATACCTCGCGTGTACGTGTGTTTGTGTGAATTTTCCAGAATTGGAGGAAGTATGAATGGAATGACAGTTTATAAAGCAATAACAAATATACAATTTATATAAAGCAGTAACAAATAATCATTTTAGATAAACAAAAACAAATAAGCAGTTTATATCACATAAGCATGAAAAATAAAGCATTAGGCATGTAAAATAAAGCAAGCAAGTAAACATATGCTAATTATTTTAATAATTAACCTAAGTCTGTTATGGTTAGAACCTATTAAATATCCAGCGGAGTCGTCATTTCCGTTATGCCGTCATTTTACTAATCTTTAGCAAAATCACCTTTTGAAATGTTCTAAGTATAATACAATTTGAGAAAATACTTAGAAAAGAATCACCACTTAATTTTTTAACGATATTAAGAAAACATAATTAAGAAAGACTCTAACAAATTAGTCTTTAAAAATTTAGAGAAAATGGGTAAGATGTTCTTATTTACGCTTTAAGAAAGATTTTTAAGGCATTTGAAGCGTCCGCTAACACGTGGTTATCTTACGAGGTGGTTGATATATATTTTGACTATTTTTTAGAAAACAATAATTTAAGATGAAAAAAAATTACAATATTTGATTAACTTTGAGAAAATAGTTAAAAGAACAATTTTTATTTTTTAAGAAAAGGGGGACCCTAATTAGAATATTTGAAATTAATTACAAGTGATTAAAATTTTAACAATATTGGATTTATTTGAATCATTATAATAATAATTTACACCGATTTGATTAATTAAAAGTATGAAATCTATTTTAAATTAAATGGAAAATAAATAAAAAGTTTTGACTAAAGTCATTCAATAAAAGTATTAGAGTTGGTAAAATAAATTTTATTAAAATAAGTTAGCATAAAGAATATGGTTTGGCTTTTGGGAAATTTAATTAAGTTGAACCAAATCAAATAAAAGGGTTAGAATTAGTAGACAAAAAATATGACAAATATTCAATAATAGTAAAATTCCCAAAAATGTGCCTATTGGGCCCAAAATAAGAAGTTTGTCCGCCTGGGCTGATTTTGAGCCTAACAGCTGTTATGGATTAATCTGGTCTTTGGCCCAAACCTGCCCTATTCTCTAATAAGAGTCTACAACAGAAATATTGTTTATACACCCAGTAATATAAGACATGGCCTAAAATTTGTCTAACATCAATATATACAAAATAATAAATAAAAATTATAATTCGAACTCCGTTCGAATAGTTTCAATGGGAAGCAGCTCTGTGTACCTGTAAAGACACTTAGTAAAAGTATTAGTACTAAATAAATGTGAATAAAAATGAATAACTCAAATAATAACTTAAAAATAAAACCCGCCTTATTAATATGGAAGGCCTTGGAAATCGACGGTAATTTCTCCATTGGCCCATTTTTAACATATCATATCCAACATTATTTCAACAAAATATTTTAGGAGAAAAATGATCCATAAACAGAAAGCTACAATGAACAAAAACAACAATATTTTAAAAATAGATAAATAGTAAATTGGTAACAAACCTTTAGATAATTCAAAATAAATAATAAAATAAAGTAAACATGCAAACATCACAGGAACCGCTGGAAACATTAAACTTTGAAAGAAAAGAATAACATTAGTAATAATAATAAAACAAATTAACAACCTAAATGCAATAGTGGCCAATTAGAGTGCAATGATAATTAAAAATAGGAACGAGACTAAATAACAAATGAGAATAGTGTGGGCCTTATATAATAAAATAAATCAACTAAATAACTAAATAAAATCAATCAAAATGAACACAATAGTGAAGTTTAAATTAACAGATAATACTATAATATAGTAAAGAAATATAAATCAACGAAAACACAACAGTTTTAGAAATAAAAATACAAAGTGAACCCAACCTATGTAATAATTAACATTTAAACTTCATTAAACAAAATTTAAAAAAATGAAAAAATGATGAATCTGGAGATATATTTAAAATTATTGGCCGGATATGCTGTTTGTGATGGTGTCGCTGTTCGTTGGAGCTTGCAGCTTCGTGATAGTAGAGCTAACACAGTTGCGGAACAAATAAATAAATAAAATTGTAAAGGGACAAGGGGATGGGGACCGTCGAAACAGTAAGGGAGAAACAAAGAGCAACAATGGTTGTTTTATGGTGGACTTCTGGTGGTGTTCCATTTTTTTTTGCTGGCTATTTTGGGCCATTTGGTGCTCGCCGAAAAACTTTGCCGAAAAAATATTTTGATGGATTTGGGACATAAAATTTATATCAAAGGATAGCCCTTGAAGAGCTCGGCACATTTATGTAAAGGTTTAGGATGGGGATGACCAAAACTTCATAAATCTAAAGAAAAATGTGAAGAATTATGTTTGGTTTTTCTTAGATCTACGGAGTTTGGCTATGGATAAGGATGACTGGTTTAAGGATTTGTGTAGAGGAGGGTGAAAGGAAGAAATGGTAAATTTGGAGATTTTTCCGGCCGACGGGTGATGGACTCAGATTCCAGCAGGACTCCGGTGAGCTTGTCACCGGAAAATTATGAACACTAAGGGTGTGTTTGGTATGAAGGGAAACATTTTCCGGAAAATATTTTCCAATTTTCTCATGTTTGTTTGGGTAAAATGTTTTCCAAATCAACTCATTTTCCTCAATTCAAGAAAAATGACTTTCCTTCAAAACTTAAGGACAACATTTTCCAAAACTTTCCTCCAATTTCAAATTATAATTTTTTTGTTAAAAAAATCAATTTCTTTTGGTGAAAAAATAAATTTAACGCTTATTTTTAAAAAACATTTTTCAGCTTCAATTTTTCTTTTAATTTATCCAACCTCACCCCGATCCCCACTCCCGCCAACCCCTACCCCCCCCCCCCCAATAAAAAAACTAAAAATAAAAATTTAATATTTGTTTTTATAAAATATTTTATATTTCAAAATTTTATTTTCATCCAACCCATACCCTCAACCCCCCCCCCCTCCTAAATAATACTATACTTAAAGTTTGTTTTATAAAAAATACTTCAATTTCAAATTTTTGTTTTTCACCCCCACACCACCTCTACGCTGACGCCCCCCCCCTAAAAAAAAAATTAATTCAAAAATTATTTTCTACTCTCTAGTAAAAAAAGAGATATTTTCTCAAAAATAACTTTCATTCATAAATCAAACACTAAAAAATCTTTTTCGGAAAAAATATTTTCTACTCACCAACCAAAAATGAGAAAATAAGTCAAAAATCAACTTGTTTTCCAGGAAAACATTTTCCTTCATACCAAACACACCCTAAAAGAAATTTCCAAAGACTAAAAATTCTGAAAAATTCCCCTAAAATTTTATGACCCCCCACCCCTCTTCCCAAAAATCTGAAAATTTGCCCCTTTTCTAAAAAATAAATTTACCACCTTTTCCAACTTTTCCTCACTCTTCCTACTTTTTCCAACCATTCCCCCTTTTTCTTTCCTACTTCTTCCCCACTTTTTCCCACTTTTTCATACTTTTTCCCCCACCTATTTTTTGACCTAATCAAAACATAAATAGGAATATAATTATGCAATGAGCTCAAATTACAGGATTGAGATTATGACCCAAAATCATCGGTCAATCTATCTATGTAAATTTTATCTGTATTTGAATGAATTTCTAGACTGTGCAAAATATCAAAATGAATATTAAAAAATGTAACAAATAAAATGAATATATTATATAAAAAATATAATGAACGTAACTGATGACATGTAGAAAAGGCAATTTTAAAATTAACTGATAAAAAATCCTAAATTTTGATAAGTAAGGATAGTTATCGATAAACATATTTAAAATTATAAAAAAATTATTTTGAGTTATTAAATAAATAAAACTTAAAAGTTACGAATTTTGAAAATGTTAGGTCAAAATTGGGTGTCAACACCCACCACATTCTTTGACAAAAGATTCAGTTGCGTCATGATTGTGGCCATATTTTGGTCCCTCTCTTGATCTTTTTCAATCTTCTCTTTCGTCAACCTATATGTCAAGGGTGACACCTGATCCTCTCGAGTGTACCATGTTAATCTTGGTCATGCCATTGAGGAGATTAGATGCTACCTCATAAGTTTGTTGCATTATACCCCCACAGACAAATTGAGCAGTAACACTTTCTTCACCGAGTCAAGACTCCTATAGAAGTGTTGTAACCACACGTTGTTTGGAAGTCCGTGAGTCGGACATTGAAGTACCAACTTTTGAAATCACCGCCACGTCTCGTGGATTGGTTCATCTTCCAAGTGTTTGAAACCTTGGATATTGTTCCTTAATTGCTTCATCCTTGACGGGGGGAAAGAACTTTACAAAGAAAGCCACGGTAAGTTCCTCCCAAGTTGTAATGGAATTTCTCGGGAGATCAGCTAACCACTTAGTAGTTTCTCTCATCAAATAAAATGGGAACAACCGAACACAGACTAATTCTTGAACGAGAATGGACCACATACGTCAACGAAATTCCGAATGTGCTCATGGAGATCCTCATGGGCCAGCCCTCCATACAATCCTTTCATTTGTAAGAGTTGTAGCATTGTGCTAGTGACATGAAGGACATCATTCCCCTCAACAGAAGGTAAGTGTATAACACCAACACTACCCAATTGGATCAGGTCATTCACATCATTCAAGTTCCCGATATCATCTTGGTGGACAATTTGGCTACCATTACATCCATTAACGCTCATTTCTTCCTCTATTCAACAAAACACAACCAACAAAGTAAGTCGATTCAACTACAACACAAAAAGATCACAATTCAAACTTCAATAAAATAATTCTAAACAACACCACTCCCCGGCAACGACACCATATTTGAGAAGACACTCAACCACACCTCATCCAATACTTGGTGTGGGGGATCATTCTCTAGTATAAAACCTAACGAAGAGTTGGGGTCAAACCCACAAGGAGTGGTACGTGTTTAAATTAAAGTATGAAGTTATGAGTATTATCTAATTGGTTGTAGGAATGTACATTAACGAATTCAATTAGATAAGTGTAAAGGGTGACAACGAATTTCAGATGGGTGATTGGTTTGTCAATTAACAATTAGAACAAATACAAAAACATGGGAATCACAAGGTAAATAGGAATTCTTAGGATGTGATCGATTAAAGACTAATTTTGCTATATGGGTACCTGAGTTTTACTAACGATTTCTAAATTTCAGTAGGTAGGCTAGACTATAGATGTAATAACTTTCTCTCGAATAACTACTATGATTCAAGCGAATTCTCTCGAACCACAAAAAACTTATCAGTCAAAACAGCCCAAAACCTTAATTTATCCTCTCTCTCGAGCTAGATAGGTAGAATCAATATAGGAATTCACTCTCTCGAGTTGAACCCATATCAACCCAATAACTACAATCATTAATCAACAACCTTGGTTCTAAAACCTCTTTCTCAAGCAAGCCCAGAACTCTAAATTAGAGTTGTATTTGCAACTATAATTCATAGATTAATACAAAACTATTGATTAAACCCACTTCAATTAAGCAATTAAATCAATAAACAACAATACGCATAAGCTAATTAAGTCAATAATCACATGATCACACCCCAATAATTTGAGTTTTAGCTACACATCATAAAAAGAGAGAAATCGTTACCAACTAGATTAGCCATGAACTAGGTAACAATTTCCAAGTCTCAACAATGCTTCCAATCCAATTTTATCAAAAACCCATGTGCAAATCCTCAAATCTAAGCTTCAAAATCTACAATCAAAACTCAAAAACTCAGAAAACACTTAAATTCTAAAACTTGGGATTTAGAACTCCTTTTAAAAATCCAATTTATAGTTGCCCAGCTTTTGGCCTTCAGGGCCATTAGACGAAGTAAGTCATGTCTCACCAACCTGGTTGGCGATCCTCCCTTCGCTCTCATCCATCGCTAATTTGCATTGGCCATCAGTCCTCTGGGTTCTGTGATTTAAGCGATCAAGGTTGTTTTCACCAAGTCATATGGTGATCCACCGAATGCCTATTTCTGTCACCAAATCAATTCTTCCCCAGGGCTGGAATGCTGGAATTTTGGACGACCTAACGAGTGGTCTTAGCGATCACCAAAATTGCCTTTCGTACATTTCTTCAACTGGTTTACTCCTTTTTGCTCGGTATTGTCCTTGCCTTGCTCCTTAGCCTTCATAGCTACAAATCAACAGTTTAACATTAGTTTAGAGCATAAATTAGGGAATTGAGGACACTTAAACTATGAAAACAAAGTCCTAAATGATTTGATATCTTGGACTCATCACCAACTCCTAAGCGAGCAAGCCGGTGAACATCTTTTGCTAATTCCTTCTTTTCTTCCTCAACATGTGCTACACTACCCATAGATAGTCTGCTAAGAGCATCATCTACTACATTGGCCTTACCAGGATGGTAAAACACATTCATATCATAGTCCTTGATGAATTCAAGCCATCTCCTTTGACGAAGATTCAACTCTTTCTAGGTGAACACATACTGAAGGTGATGAATCGGAGATTCGGACTCATTTAGGGCTTTGTTTATATAGATTTAGTGTCCTCAAATGCTTATTTTTTGCCAATAACTGATGTAAAACCATTGATTTTCAGTAATATAAATTAGGGAACAAAGCAAGGACACTAACAAGCAAAAAGGAACAAAACAGGCTGAAAGGATGAAGAAAGACAGCATGGTGATCACCAAGTTCACTTGGCAAATCATTGAATGGCTATTTGACCGCCTAAAGTTCCAGTGTGCCAATTCCTAAGGGAAGATATCAAGTCAGCAAGATAAATGAGCAGTTGGCGGATCGCCGAGTAGTTTCATGATGCAGTACTAGATTGCCCAAAGTTACAGACCTTGAGGATGCTGAATGCCAAGGCAGAAGGGCGATGGAAGTGACCAAAAGGTGGGTTGCTGATAGGTTCGGTGAGCCCGACTTACTTCACCGAGTGACTCTTTGCAGCACATTTTTGGCGACTATAAATACATTTTTGAACATTTAGTTTAGTATTAAATTTTAATCAATTATAAGTTTTCAATAAAGTTTTTTAGCTCTGGAGACAGTTTTCTCTAGTTTTTCCGAAGCTTTGAAGGATTAAAAAAAATCACTTTTGAGAAATTGGAAGTGGGTCTGTGAGAATCTTCAAATTGGAGCATTGTAAGGATGAAATCACTCTTACCTAGTTGATGGATAATCAATTTGGTAATGGTTTTTACCTTTTTATGATGTCTAGCTAAATCTCTAATTCTTGGGGTGTGATTATGTGATTATGGGTTGATTTAGCTTATGGGTATCGCTAACTGTTAGTTTAAATATTATTTAGAAGTGAGTTCAATCATTAATTATAATTTAATTTAAGAATTGTAGTTGCAAATGCAGTTCTAGCTTTGTATTCTTGGCTTGCTTGAGAGAGGTTTTAGAACTAAGGTTTTTGATTCATCGTTTATGGGTATTGGGTTGACATGGGTTCATCTCGAGAGAGTGAATCCTAAACCCAATTCTACACAATCAGCTCGAGAGAGTGAATGGATTAAAGTGTGGGCTGGTCTTATTTTGCGTGCTTGTTGATGTTCAAGAAAAATCAACTTGATTCAAGGTAAATTGTTCGATATAAAGTTTACATCCTCTATTGCCTAGCCTACTCACTATTATCTAGCTATTTTCTAATAGTTGCAATTATCCATTTGTCTATATTAGCCTACAATCGATCACATCACAAGAACCCGTCTCATTATTGTTAATTTGTATTCTTTGCTGCTGTTTATAGTTGATAATCAAAACCAAGCCCCCCCCCCATTTGACGTTTGTGTCACCCCCTGATTTGAATGATGTCTTTATTCGATAATGCTTATTCCTATGACTAATTTGACCATGTTCATACTTCCCAATTGACTCTAAAACACGTACCGCTCCCTGTGGGATTCAACCCCAACTCATTTAGTTGGGTTTTATACTGATATATTATCGTTGAACACCTAGAATTGGATGAGGTGTGCTTGAAACGTATATCAAAATGGCGCTGTTGCCGGGGAGTGGTGTTTTTGAGATTCTTTTGGTGAAGTTGAATTTTGTTCTTTTTAGTCGTAGTTGAATCTACTTACTTTTAGTTTTGGTTTTGGTGTTACTTGTTGAGCAGAGGAAATGAGTGTCAACGGAAGCAATGGTAGCCAAGTGGGCCATCAAGATAACATCGGAACCTAAATGATGTCAATAACCCAATTCTAGTGGGTGGAGTTGGTGTCATTCGCTTGCCTCCCGCTGAAGGGAATACTGTTTTCCACATTACAAGCATCATGTTGCAGCTCTTGCAATTGAAGGGGTTGTTTGGTGGGTTGGCTCATGAGGATCCCTATGCACATATAAGGAACTTTGTTGATGTTTGCGGGCCGTTCTCCTTTAAGAACATATTCCAAGAGTTGGTCCGGTTGACGTTGTTCCCATTTTATCTAAAGGGAGAAGCATGTAAGTGGTTGGGTGAGTTTCCAAGAGATTCTATCACTTCGTGGGAAGAGCTTGTCACCGCAATCCAAGTGCAATTTTTCCTTCATTCGAAGATGATGACACTTAGGGACAACATCCAAACCTTCAAGTATTTGGATGGTGAGCCAATCCATGTGACTTGGCTAAGATTTAAGAAGTTGGTGCTGCAATGCCCAACTCATGGATTGCCCGATGATGTTTTGCTACAATACTTTTACCGAAGCCTTGATTCGGTGAACAAGGGAGTCGCTGATCAACTTTCTCCGGGAGGTTTAATGCAACAACCTTACATTATAGCTGCCCAGCTCTTGGATGGTATGAAAAAAATTAACCGGGCATGGTACACCTGTGAAGATCAGGTCTCCCCTCTCACTTTTAAATTGACAAAAGAGCAGCTTGAGAAAGATCACGAAAGGGACCATAACATGGCAAAGATGATGACCCAACTTGACATTTTGGCCAAAAATGTCATGGGAGCTGGTGCTAGGAGTGTCAATGATGTGGGTGTGGCTTGTGTAAACCACGATGAGGCTAAGTTTGAAGCGTTGTACAATGAGGAAGTGAACTTCCTAGCCAACCAAGGAGGAGGTTATCGTGCAAACTGCCCAAGGTCGGGTGGTAACCAAGGTTGGAAAAGAGATGAGGGCTGGAGAGACTGGGATAGAGAGTGACGCGATCGTAACGCCACCTGGAAGGAAAGAGAAGGGGAGAATGATAGGTATGTTCCTCCCCATGAGCGTCAAAGCCTAAACATTCTTAGGGTGGCCGGGCTGAGGATATGCTCTCTCATATTCTTAAAAAGGTTGAAGGGTCTGATAAAATTTTAAAGGAGATAAAGGAATGTATCAACCCTTAACCAGACAGTGACCCCTCATTCTGTCTCTATCAAGCAGTTGGAGACCCAAATGGGTCAAATTTCTTCTCATTTAAACCCGAGACAACAAGGGGGATTGCCTAGTGATACTATGGCAAACCCCAAGAATGAAGTTAGAGTGGAGACTTACGTTGTGCCACGACATTAACTAAGGCGTTCCTTGGGAGGCAACCCAAGTTTTATTGCTTTATATTTCATTCTTCGGAATAACGGGTGTTGATTGTGCAGGTTAAAGTGTAGAATGTGTTTCAAAAGTGTAGGTTGGCGAGCAAAATGTCCAGTTGGTGACTCGCCGAAGAGGTCGACAAACCCAACTTGGACTGTCATTGGGCTCAGGAAAATATCAGGTAAAAAACTTGACGGGCCCATGGATAAGTTGGTGACTCACCGAATAGGTCAGCGAGCCCAACTTTGTCCACCGTTTGGACCCCCACATTAACTAGAGGTCCTGTAAAACTTAGTGAGATAAGTAACTACTCGGCGTGTCACCGAGTGGGTCGACGAAGAAAATAACATCACCGAAAGGGCGCGAACTAGATTGTTTTTAAAAGGCCAAAGGTTTAAAATTTCAAACTCTTTCACATTTCCTCACTTTTAACTTAATACTAATCACACCCGCACTTTTAATTTCCTATATTTTTTGCATTTTACTGCTTTATGCTCGTCATTCTTGTGCTCGGAGTTGGAATTCTTTGCCGCCTAGCATTTCAAATCATATTTCGGCATTGAAGGTTGGTTTTTTCGAACCCCAAATCCTTAATTAGCAGTTAAACTAAAATGCATTGTTATAGATTGTGTTGATGTGTTCTGGGCCTCTCTGAAATCATAAATGAGTGCTAGTTTGTCGATTTTAATTTTGATATTGTGCCTAAATTGCCTAAATTGTCATTTCCCTAATTTTCGTGCTTTAAAATTGATCGTAATCTTGTGGGGATTGTGAAATCATTGTTGAGTCTAGTTGGGTGAATTCTGAGTAACCCCAAATTGTGTTAAATGACATGCTTTTCTCAATGATGGAGCGTTTGACGTCATTCTTAAGGGCAAACATCGTCAAATGACCGATTTTGGCCGAACCGGGGAAAGTCTGAGTACCCAGTGGCATGGATGATATGGGTCTAAGATAAATTGAGTTAGTATGTGGTTTGATTTTGTTTTCGCGGGCTGTGGGTTTGATTTTTGGAGTTGGGGTTGAAAATAGGCACGTTGGGCAGTTTGGCGAGTTGGGTCGAGCTCGCCGAACCACTCAAAGGTTCGCTGAAATCCCCCTTTATTGCCTTTATTTTCATGGTTTAGTTGATTTTGATTCTGTAACTTTTGGTGAGAAGCCTGAGCTAGCTGAATGATGTTGGTGGATCGCCAAAGGGACCACAACATCACCAATTTGTTGTTTTTTTGGGAAATATTTTAGCCAATCCTTTCGGTGATCCCGATCTGGCTCACCAAAGTGATTCGGTGACTCGCCGATTGGTTCGGTGTGTATTTATGCACCATGATTTCTACATTTTTCTTGGATTGTTTCTAACTCATTTTGGTGTATTTTTGCACATTTGACTAGACCAAAAGTAGCAGGACGAGACATGCCACCCTCAAGAGGGAAAAAGGAATCGTTATAAATGAGGATGCAAGCACATCCCGGGCAGAGGCAACAAAACTTCTTACCACAAGTGGGAAAGGCAAAGGGAAAGGCAAGGCAGCTGCTTCGATAGTGATGGAATATACACCACTCACCTCACCACTTCTGAGAGTGAGGATTAGCACTAGGACCCTCAGGCTGCCATCTTTGAGCTTGAGGATGAGCAATTGCTATTCGCTCGAAGAGTTGAGCTGCGATCCAAGAGAATGCATGATTCGTCTAGGATCAGGATGCCTGAAACCCATACTCCTCATTCCGTTCTAGATCAGGCTGTAGTCACGGCACCACCTACACAGGGTCCTCCTCTTTGGTCTATGAACATATTAAAGGATGAGGGACTGAAGATGATCATAAAAGAGAAGAGGTTGTGTACAAATGGAGTGATAGATAGATATCCTGAGATCTGGCACACCTTAGGTCCCACAAATTCCAGATTTTCACAAAATGTCATGGCCCTTACATTTCTAATTGGGTCTAGGAGTTTTACACTACTTACGGAGCTCTAGTTCCATAAGGGAAGATGTAGGCCGCTAAAGTATGTGGTTGTCAGTGGCAAGAAAGTGAAGTGTGATAGTGATGTTTTCAATGCAGTTCTGGAGTGTACAAATGATATTGATGATGACTGTCAATACATGATCAGGACAAAATCGTTGGAGATTATGAAAAAGTGGTTGGCCCATCTGTTATCTAATGGTACTTCTAGGTGGATCGAGGCTGGAGCACCCATAGAAAAAAGAGACTTCAATGTAGCAGCGAGGTATTAGTTTGGCATCAAGAGTTCTATCATGCCATCCCAAAATAAGTCTATCCTCCGCCATGCGAAAGTAGCCTGTCTTGGTTGCATCATTGATGGGACAAGGCTAAACTTGTATATGATCATTGGCCAAGAAATGGCCATGAGGGCCAGGCAACATTAGACTTCTCTTTCATTTCCGGTGCTGATCACCGAGCTATGAAGATGAGCCCGAGTTCCCTTTGATGCAAAGAAGGATGTGGAAGTGATTCCCACATCTTCTACCGACATCCGGCAGATTAAGGCGGAGTATCTAAATGATGAGGTTGAGAAGAAAAAGGCAGCTTTGGTGGATTCTTTCCTGACTGTGGATGTTGAGACTTTACCTGCAGAGGCAGTATTGCCTACTTGGCCCCCTGGGCCTTCAGGAATATCTAGTGCTGCCCCTTCCATGACTCAGAGTTCCTCTACCGCTCCCTTGCCCCTAGGTCTAGTGCTACTGTTGCTGCTACTTCTCGACCTCCACTAACCTAGGTAGCCTTACTACAGATGAGACATCTAGCCCATTCTGTTGATAGGCGTGACTCTAGCCTTAAGGCCACAGTCCTTGGGATGATTGAGAGGGCCCTTACTGCTGCTGTGACACCCCTTGGCATGTTTATTGATGCCCTTGCGGCACATATAGTGGTGTGTGAGCAAGGATAGGGGCCACTAATGAGGTGATGGCTCTAAAGGCCACAATTATTGAGTTGAGGAAGGATGTGGACCAGATGAAGTCCATAAATATGTCCATGATTTTTGGGACTGTGGAGATCCCCGGTATGCCAGCAGATATGGATGTGCCTCCGACTACCACCAGAGATAAGTTTCGAGTTGAAGAGATGGAAGTTACTGAGTTTGAGACTAAGACTGATGAGGAGAAGCTTGGTGTCGATGTGGAGGCTACTTATGAGGGCCTTACAGAGGTTGAGGAGGTTATATTGGATTCAACCATACAAATTTCATTGGCAGATACACCCATGGCTGAGTCTAGTGGAGCCACTGCTGATGTTACACCGGGCACTAATGTCCAGGATCAGAGTGTTGCACCGGGGATTGATGCCCCGACAAATGGAGCTATTGTGTAGACATGACCCTTATTTACCTCTCTCTGTGTCATTTATATTGACTTTTTATTGTTTTGTATATTTGAGGAAAACTGCCTTTTTATTTGTGGTGGGGTGAGGTATTTCCATACCTACCACTTGTGACTATATTTTGTATATATTGGGTTTTTGTGTTTTTAATTGTGTGTTGATATTGTTTTGTGGATGTTTTAGCTTATGGCTCCTTGTTTTGAATAGAAATGGTTTTGACCCATCTAAAAAAACTTGCCACCACCTGTTGTGTTTGAATGTGGTTGTTCTTGCGCAAATTTGAGTATCAGTTATGATCAATACTGATGACTTGAATAGTGCTCTTAATCGAACAAAAATGAATGTGCAGCTACGATGAATCCAAATGAAGTTGCATTGATAATATGTTGACTTTTTGCATCTCTTTGTGACTAGCCAATTATCGAATGAAGTCTCTTGTGATGAACATTGCACACTAGCGAAAGTGTGGAGTCTCGTTTGATATTGGTGCCAATGCCTTGTGTGATGAGCTTACCGTGAACCGTGTATAATGACACCTAGAATTTGCTTCGTTGGTCTGGTTGACTAAGTGATGCAAGCTCTTGAAATGATCGTAGGCCACAATTTTGAAAAGTGAAACAATTTGACAATATACCTCTTTTTGTGGCCGACCTTGTGAGATGTGTGAATTTTACTTAAACCCCCTTTGAGCCTTATCCTTTTCTTAGAAGGAACTTTATGCAATTGAAACCTCTCTTTATCCATTCACCCATAATCCTTATGAAGTGTGGTTTGTTTTAATAGCCAACTTAGGCCAAAAGCCTAAGTTAAGGGTGTGGTGAAAAGAGAAGGTAAATCAAGAAGTGTGAAGAAGTCCCCCTTGATCCATGGATTTGAAAAAGATGGAACCCCTCCATATAAAAAAAGGACAGAAAGAAAAGAAGAAAGCAAAATAAAAAGATTGAAAAAGTTGTGAAAGTTGCAAAAGAAATGGGGTGTCCAGTATTCCATTGGAAGTTGAATTATGGGGTGAATTTTGAGCATGAGTAAAATTGGTGAAGAAAAGGAAGGAAAGTGATGTTCATACCACATTTCATGAGGATAACAACCATTGAGCCTAAATGACCATACATTTACACTCTGCCCTGTTACAAGTGTTGAAAAGACTTTTTTGATCTTGAGTGAGCTGAAGCGAATGTTGATTGGAAAATAAGGGCAAACCTATGGGTGAAGTCATGTATGTGTTCATATTTGTGAGTGTGAGAGTTGTATGTGATTCCAGAACTATAAATTGTTGAACAATTATGTGTGAATATGGAATCATCTTTGTTGTGAGGGTATTTGAGTACCTTTATTGAGCTTGAACTTGCATTTGAAGCAAGTATTGTGAAATTGAGAATCTTTGATAATAGTGAGTCACAACTTGAATCTTTGAGTGCACAATTGATCCTTGCATGAGTAAGTTGAGTCTTGTTGTGTACATTCATGATTGCGTCTTTTGTAGCACTGTTTGAGACATCCTTTTTGAATTATTGAACTTGAGTTTTACTTGAGGACAAACAAAAGCTTAAGTTGGGGGTATTGATGAGTACGAGATTTGGACTCATTTAGGGCATTGTTTATATAGATTTAGTGTCCTCAAATGCTTATTTTGTGCCAATAACTGATGTAAAACTCTTGATTTTTAGGAATATGAATTGAGGAACAAAGCAAGGACACTGACAAGCAAAAAGGAACAAAACAGGCTGTAAGGATGAATAAAGACAACCTGGTGATCGCCAAGTTCACTTGGCGAATCGCCGAATGGCTATCTGGCCATCTAAAGTTCCAGTGTACTAAGCCCTGAGGGAAGAAATCATGTCGACCAGAGAAATGAGCAGTCAGCGGATCACCGAGTAGTTCTGCGATGCAGTGCTAGATCACCCAAAATTACAAACCTTGAGAATGATGAATGCCAAGGCAGAAAGGAGATGGAAGTGACCAAATGGCGGCTCGCCGAGTGGTTCAGTGAGCCTGACTTACTTCGCCGAGTGACTCTTCGCAGCACATTTTTGGCAACTATAAATACATTTTTGAACATTTAGTTTAGTATCAATTTTTAATCAATTATCAGTTTTCAATTAATTTGTTTTTAGCTCTGGAGACAGTTTTCTCTAGTTTTTCCTAAGCTTTGAAGGATTGAAGAAATTCATTTTTGAGAAATTGGAAGTAGGTCTTTAAGAACCTTCAAATTGGAGCATTGTAAGGATGAAATCACTCTTACCCAATTGATGGATAATCAATTTGGTAACGGTTTTTACTTTTTTATGGTGTCTAGCTAAAACCCCAATTCTTGGGGTGTGATTCTGTGATTATGGGCTGATTTAACTTATGGGTATTGCTAATTGTTAGTTTAAATGCTATTTACAAGTGAGTCTAATCATTAATTGTGGTTTAATTTAAGAATTGTAGTTGCAAATGCAGTTCTAGCTTTGTGTTCTTAGCTTACTGGAGAGAGAGAGGTTTTAGAACTAAGGTTTTTGATTGATGGTTTATGGGTATTGGGTTGACCTGGGTTTATCTCGAGAGATTGAATCTGAAACCCAATTCCACACATTCAACTCGAGAGAGTGAATGAATTAAGGTGTGGGCTGGTCTTATTTTGCATGCTTGTTGATGTTCGAGAGAAATCAACTTGATTTGGGGTAAATTGTTTGAGAGAAAGTTTACCTCTTCTATAGCCTAGCCTAATCACTAATATCTAGCTATTTTCTAATAGTTGCAATTACCCATTTGTCTATATTAGCCTATAATCGATCACATCCCAAGAACCTGTCTCATTATTGTTAATTCGTATTGTTTGCCGCTATTTATTGTTGATAATCAAAACCAAAACCCCCCATTTGACATTTGTGTCACCCTCTGATTTGAATGATGTCTTTATTCGGTAATGTTTATTCCTATGACTGATTTGACCATGTTCATACTTCCCAATTGACTCTGAAACACGTACCGCTCCCTATGGGATTTGACCTCAACTCATTTAGTTGGGTTTGATACTAATTTACGATCGTTGAACACCTAGAATTGGATGAGGTGTGCTTGAAACGTATATCATAAGGCTCTTATGATATGTGAACATATCTACGTGAACACCATACAAGTAATGTCTCCAAATCTTTAGGGAAAATAATATAGTTGCAAGCTCGAGGTCATGAGTCGGGTAGTTCTTCTCATGGACCTTAAGCTGTCTAGAAGCATAATCTATGACCTTACCTCGCTGCATCAACACACAACCTAGGCCGACCCTAGATGCATCACAATAAATTACATACCTGTCTGAATCATCTGGTAGAGTAAAGACAGGGGTTGTAGTCAACCTAGTCTTCAGCTCTGAGAAACTTTTCTCATACTCATTTGACAATTGAAATTTGACCTTTTTCTAAGTCAACTTGGTCAACAAGAAGCTATGGATGAAAATCTTTCAACAAATCTCCTATTATTGTTACCTTCTTACCTTTGCCTGGAAGAAAGACAATTCTTCAACCTATGGCCAGACTAACCATACCCAAAACACCCTTCCTTTCCTGCAAGACACTCGTCCGGATGGTTCATACCACACTTTGGACAGGTTGGGAAAGTCTTGTTACCTAAATTACTGCCCTGAGACTTAGAGCCCGATGCCCTACCTTTCTAATCCTGTCGAAACCTGAGGGATGGAACTTTAGCTGAGGAAGGTGCTGGGAATGTAGACCTCTGCTGAAACTGTGAGTGATTCCCACCACTCGATTTCTGTTGAGAGTATCCATAATTCCCTATTCTAGGTTTCTTGTTGTCTTTAGCCATTTCCCTAAGCTTACCTCGCTCAACCGATTGAGCATGAGTCACAAGCCTAGAGATATTCATATCCTCTATCAGCATAGCATTCCTGCACTATGTCTTCACAAAGTCGGATACCCCAAACATAAGCTTACTCATTTGTGCCATTGGATCGGCAACCATATATGGAGCATACCTAGAGAGCTGGGTGAACTCCTGAGCTTTAGCCTCCATAAACTCTCTCGGGAAGAACCTATCCAGAAAAGCTCCAGTAAAGCATTCTCAAGTCATAGGAGATGCATCCGCACCCCTATTTTTTTTTCAATGAGTGAACCATATGTGAGCCACATCCTTAAGTTGCTAGGATGCTAACTCCACCTTATCGTTACCAGTCATTTGCATCAGTCCAAAAAATTTCTTAACCTCATCAATGAAGTTCTGTGGGTCCTCACCAACCTGTGACCCTAGAAACTCAGGCGGATTCATCCAAACAAAATATCAAAATCTAGCTGCCACAAATCCACCATTAGTATTAGTAGGATTTGGATCTGCTGATTGTTCTGGTTGGCTACACTCTGAGCCAAGAGTTGGATCGCATTCCAGAATTCTGCATCCATAACCTCATGGTCCGGGACTGGAGGAACTACATTAGCATTGCGTTCATTAGCATTCCATGCATAAGCTCTAAGAGGAGGCATGATTACTAAAATGCATAACGGCGAATTAGAAAGGAGATCATACCACACCTCCGCACGATAAGAATAGCAAGAAAGTAAAGCTTTTTGTAAAACTCTTTATAGCCTCCCTCTCATTAAATGTGGTGGACTTCACACTATTAACCGACATAAAACCACATGAGCTAAACACAGAGTCCGATGTATATACCCCATCACGAGTGTCACGACCCAAGGGTACCCCTAGATGTGACATGGCGTATAGAACTCCGAAGGACTCCATACAAGCCACTTAGCATATCATAACATAAGCAATAGAACAATAAGAGTAAAAATGCATTACAAGTCTAAAAGTTTCATTGAAAGTAAAAACAGAAGTCTAGACTCTAAGTCTCAACATAGCCATTTATTACAATTTGGAATGATAAATTAAGATGTGAAATAACATTCGTCCTCGAACCATGAGGACTCACCACAAGCTAGGAGAAATTAACAAATCCAAACTTTAGTCACTATGGTGATCTCCTTGAGAACCGGACACTACACTTGGGGGAAATGAAGGAAAAGTAGGCGTTAGTACAAAAATGCACTTACCAAGTCTAAACATGATTTGAGAGTTTAAAGAGCATAAGTCATAAAACATAATCAACATAGTCATAATCATCATAAAATCCTTTGAGAACTCATATACAAAGCTTATTGAGTAACCATAGTTCATAGTTCATATTCTTGTTCTTGTTGTGGGAATAAACCTTAATCTACAGGAGACCATGTGAGCTATACATGGAATCCAGTGACTCCTACACCGAAAAGGGTTGTTCTACTTGTCTAAGGTAGAACCATACTCTTAGCTTAGGTGGATCCACTAGCTAATGACCTATGTGGGCACATAGTTTATAGGATAATGGTATTTCTACTAGAAAACCCAGCCTCTACTAACGGGAGAGATTCCATCCCAAGAGATCACTACTAGAAACCCGGCCTCAACTAACGGGAGGGCCCCCATCTTATATCAATATCCACTCGGTGCTAAGCATCTATTCCCACGGAGTGCATATTAAGTCTTGACTTCTTTCATAATCATGGAAGAATGTCTTGACATTCAACCTAACATAATTCATAGGATAGCTCTTAGATCATGCGTGAGAATTGCCTTTCACCGTCCATGTCTACATATTCATATCTTAGATTCAAGTAGGTGAGAAAGCCTTTCAAATTTAGAATCATCATATTGTGAGAAAACCTTCCACATCATATCATATTTATGCATAGGTGTGTATGTGAGAATGTCCTTTCAACAACACAACAATTACATCATAATCATAATCACTTTACCCTCAAAGTGTTCTTAAAGCATATACATAAATCTCATAATCATACATAATTCTCATACTTTACCCTTAAAGGATCAAATATCATATTCAATCAACTCATCTAGAATTACTACATTAGACATGGATATCATCATAATTCAAGTAACTAAATTGCTACATGCATAATTTCATAACATTTTTCTATCATCAACAAACCCACATCACAAGATCATAATTGAGAAATATGGGAGTTTCATGGGTTCTTGGGGAAGTCAACATAAAAACTATAGGAAATCATAAATTCACATATAATATATCGTAATTCAATCATTAGAAACGATTTTGAAGGAACTCATGACTTTGGAATCAAACCCTAACTTTGTGTGGATTTCTATCTTTGAAATTAGGGTTTTGATGGGACTCCATGGATGAAGGCTATCCATGGATGAAGGACTACCATACCTTAGCAATGGAATCCAATGAATTTGAGTAGAAGACCTTGTTCCTTGAACCCTAGCTCCAACTTCCTTCTTCTTCTTCCTTGAAGTTCTAGAGAGAGAAAATTTGGGAAAGATAAACTCTTTGGGGATTTGATTTGGGTTTTGAGGATTAATGAAGTGAATGGGTGTATTTAGATTTTAAAATGACTTATAGGTGTATAAAGCTAAGGCAAAACGACCTCATTTAATACCCATCTAAAAAAGAACTTACCAAAATAACCCTTCATTTAAGTGACCTGCCGAGGGACCACGAGAGGCCCCACGAGCCGTGGTCTCCTCTGTGGACCTTAAGGCAGTGGCTAGGTCTTCATTACTTAGCCCCCTTGAGGCTAAGTGAAGACCACGATCCCTCCCACGGCCCTTGGTGGCCTTCACAAGCCGTCAAGTGGCTTATGGGGGAGGGTCTCTTTTTGGGCAGCTTGGCAAGCTCACTGCCTAGCCCACCACGAACCACACCACGAGCTATGGTCCCTACCATGAGCTGTGGTGGTGGTTGTGGTCACTAGTGCAGTGTCTAGGGGAGAGTGGACTTCCCTAGTCCTCTCCCTTGGACCTTGCCCACCTCCTTGACTTTAACCTTCATGTTTAGCTCTAGTTTACAATATCTCCCCCTTGGGAACATTCATCCTCGAATGATGATCTAGACACCTTACGGAAGTAGAGATTCAAGACTACCATCCCAACATGCATGCAACATCAAAATAATGCATAATTCAAATGAGGAAACATCAACTCCAACTCAAAAATACTCAATGCATCACAAGGAAGTAGGAACTACATCTAACAACCCATTATGCATGAATTTCAACATATCTCATATTCATAGGAGGAACTACATTCTCCAAACTCAAAGCATGCTCAACACAATCTCATGGAGCCTTTTTACAATATACTTTCAAAAGGCACAACTAAAGCATGTTTAACAAATGATCTCATGAAGCATATATGTAACTTTAACTAAATTCACAACAACATAAGGAAAATCAATCATAATATCTCATTTTCTTACTAAACATAAATTTCTCAAGAACATGCATAATATAAGGAAATCATGGAAAACTCATATAACACACATGACTACCAAAACAAGGAAAACTCAAGAGGAACTACTTACCTCAAGCTAGGGTAGGAGTAGAAGGAAAAAGATGAGGATAGCGGGACTTCATATCGGCCTCGGCCTCCCAAGTATCACATTCAACTAGTGATTCCTCCATAAAACCTACACGGAAGCTATTTCCTTGTTTCTCAACCTCTTAACTTGCCGGTCTAGAATCTCTACCGGAACATTCTCATATGAAAGACTTTCATCAACCCCCAACCCTTCTAAGGGGATTATGGATGTTGGATCTCCAATACACTTCTTGAGCATGGAAACATGAAACACCGGATGCACCGAAGCTAACTCACTTGGCAAATCTAAATCATAGGCAATTTTATCAATATGCCTCAAATTTGGTATGGGCCTATATACCGGGGACTAAGTTTCCCGTTCTTGCAAAATCTCATCACACCCTTCATGGGTGAAATTTTCAAATAAACCAAATCATTAACCTCAAATTCCAGTTCCCTTCTCCTCACATCGGCATAAGACTTTTGCCGACTTTGAGCCGTTCTCAATCTATCTCTAATAAGTCAGACTTTCTCAAGGGCCTCTAAAACCAATTTGGGACCTATTAAAGCCATCTCCCCTACCTCAAAACAACCTATAGGAGATATACACCTCCTACCATACAAGAGATCAAATGGAGCTATATCAATACTTGAGTGATAGTGATTATTGTAGGCAAACTCTACCAATGGCAAATGATCATCCCAATTACCTTTAAAATCAATCACACAAGCCCTTAACATATCTTCCAAAGTTTGGATGGTGCGCTCCGCTTGCCCATCGGTTTGGGGGATGAAAAGCCGAACTAAGCTTAACCTTGGTGACTAGGACCTTTTGAAAAGACCTCCAAAAGTGAGAAGTGAATTGAGGGCCATGATAAAAAATAATGGATAAAGGCACTCCATGCAACATCACCATTTATCTTATGTACAATTTGGCATAGTCCTCCACCGAATAGGAAACCTTGATGGGAATAAAGTGAGCCAATTTTGTCATCCGATCTACAATCACCCAAATAGAGTCATGTTGTCTTCGGGTACGGGCCAAACCCACTATAAATTCCATATTTATCTCGACCCAAGGGTACCCCCTAGATGTGACATGTCGTATAGAACCTCGAAAGACTCCATACAAGCCACTTAATATATCATAACATAAGCAATAGAACAATAAGAGTAAAAATGCATTTCAAGTCTCAAATTTTCATTTAAAGCAAAAGCGGAAGTCTAGACTCTAAGTCTCAACATAGCCATGTATTACAATTTCAAATGAGAAAAGGGCATAGCCTATACAACATAGTCCAAAAAGGAAATACAAAAAAATAAATTAAGATGTGAAATAACATCCATCCTCGAACCATGGGGAATCACCACAAGTTAGGAGAAATAAACAAATCTAAGCTTTAGCCACTACGGTGATCGCCTTGAGAACCGAACCCTATATTTGGGGAAAATGTAGGGAAAGTAGGCGTTAGTAGAAAAATGTACTAAGTATAATAGTCATGCATAAGAACATTGAAAACATGCAAAAAGGGACATTTTAGTTGAAAGTATGCAATTACCAAGTCAAAACATGATTGGAGAGTTTAAAGAGCATAAGCTATAAAACATAATCAACATTGTCATAATCATCATAAAAGCCTTTGAGAACTCATATACAAAGCTTATTGAGTAACCATAGTTCATAATTTATATTCTTGTTCTTGTTGTGGGAATAAACCTTAACTGACATGAGACCATGTGAGCTATACATGGAATCCGGTGACTCCCACACCGAAAAGGGTTGTTCTACTTGCCAAAGGTAGAACCATACTCTTAGCTTAGGTGGATCCACTAGCTAATGACCTATGAGGGTACATATTTTATGGGATAATGGGATTGCTACTAGAAAACCCAGCATCTTCTGACGGGAGAGCTTCCATCCTAAGAGATCACTACTAGAAACCCAGACTCAACTAACGGGAGGGCCCCCATCTCATATCAATATTGACTTGGTGCTAAGCATATATTGCCACGGAGTACATATTAAGTTTTGACTTAGTTCATAATAATGGAAGAATGTTTTGACATTCAATCCAATATAATTCATAGGATAGTTGTTAGATGATGCGTGAGAATAGCATTTCACCCATGTCTACATATTTATATCTTAGATTGAAGTAGGTGAGAAAGCTTTTCAACCTTAGAATCATCATATTGTGAGAAAATATTTCACATCATATCATATTTATGCATAGGTGTGTATGTGAGAAGGTCCTTTCAACAACACAACAACTACATTATAATCATAATCACTTTACTATCAAAGTGTTCTTAAAGCATATACATAAATCTCATAATCATACATAATTCTCATACTTTACCTTTCAAAGATCAAAGAACATATCCAATCAACTCATCTAGAATTACTACATTAGACATGGATATCATCTTAATTCAAGTAACTCAATTGCTACATGCATAATTTCATAACATTCTTCTATCATCAACAAACTCACATCACAAGATCATAACTGAGAAATATGGGGGTTTCATGGGTTCTTGTGGAATTCATTATAAATGTAACACCCCGACTTTTTGGAACTCTAATTTAACTCGTACCTTCGTGGAAAGACAAAGAGGGTGAGTAATATATTAAGAATGATGTGGTATGTCATATTTTAAATGTTCATGGGTTGTATCTCAAGTTTTGAAGTTAGGTAAGTGATAAAATAAAAGTTGGCGAAAGTCATTGTAAGTTCCTTTTTAAATATTTCTCTGAAATTTAGGTCAAATGTCTCGGAGGTTTTATCCCAATATATAAAAGGTTATGGGCCCCACATCCTATAAAATTGAAGGTTTACGATTACTAGTATAGTTTCCAACGTATCAAACTTTTCATTCATACAACTTCAGAATAGAGAGATACCTACATTTTTGCGAGACTGCACAAGCAGGCACGTGAAGTGGGTCCCCTAGGTCGGTGGAACCTTATAAGGTAGTATATTCTTCATTTTTATTCATTCTAGCTCGTAAGAAACCTACAAAAATTAGAGAATTACTCCTCAAATCATCCTTGTGTGTTCATGATATCTCCTTGGCTCCTTATCTAAAATTTCCCTACGTCGTGAGCTTGTCATTTCGGTATAGTTTTCATGGTGAATTGAGCGCTGTAGCTCCGTGGAGGTTGTGGCAGCACGATTTTTTTTAGTGTTTTGATTTTATTCAAGTGTTCTGGGCTTGTAAAGAAAGGTAAGAACCATATTTTATCGGCTTATGGATACCTTGGCTCTTAGATAGTAATTTACGATAGGAATTCGTATCGATTGTCGAATTGTCGTAGTAATTCTTGTCCTTAATTACTGATTGATTTTACTTTTTTAGTGTTGTAATGGTGCGGACAGAGGCATTTTTAGCATAAATTATAAAGGAAAAGGTATGTTAAGGCTATTCCCTTCGTTCGGCATGTTTCCTTAGAGCTTAGGAGTGATATAATAGGGCAGTTAATGTTGGTTATCTTATAGATGTAATTGTGAGTGGTTGGCTGATTGAGTATTTATAAACCCTCCTTTTAAGGACGCATACTCTGTTAATAACGACCCTAAGTTAGGAACTACTTAGAGACTATTCATATATATTATTTAAATCTAAATTGCTCGCCTTTAGCCTATTCAATTGTTTGTTGTCATCCTTGGAGCTATTATTGTTAGCTATTGAGCTATGAACTGCTTATGGGGGCTATGCTATTGTCTAAGAGGACTATGTTACTGCCTAAGAGGGCTATGTGTTGCCCACAAGGCTATATTGATGCCAAAGGGTGTTATGTGTTGCCTACAGTGATATTTTGATGCCAAAGAGGGCTATATGTTGCCTACAAGGCTATGTTGATGCAAAAGAGGATTATGTGCATGCCACAAAGCTATGATGTTGCCTATGGGGCTATATCGTTTCCTAAAAGGTCTATGTGGCTTCTTACAAAGACAAGGGGCTACCGATAGGGGTATGTAGATTGATTTGGTATCTTCTGGGCTTATGGGGCTGTAACACCCGGAAAACTCATAGGTGAAACTAGAGCCTTACATTAGAGTTTTTGAGTTTGATGTGGGGTTTGGAAGTGTAAAATGGTTTCCCGAACTTAGTTTGAGGGGTTTAGGGGTTAAACGTCAAGGTAAGACCTCCCAAGGACCAACCAATGATCCTTGAGGAGGACCCTAAAGTCTAACCCCAAAGATGCCCCAAATCTGCCAGGACTGCCCACAAGAGGGCTACTTACGGATGGCACCTACGGTCAGTAGGTGGACCCACACCCCGTAGATGGGGTCATTGGTCAGGCCGTCAAAGTATGGCTCCAGTACACCCACCTAAGGACCTGCAGGATGGGGCGTAAACCCACCTACAGTCCGTAGGTCATGGGTGTAGGTGGTTCCTGTGCATGTTGTCCAAACTCGGCCAAGGATGGGGCAATTTAGATAATTCTTTTTTAGGTTAGTTTGAAGTGAGGTCGTTTTATATTTGGTTATTTAGATCTATTTAAGACTTTTTAAGCTATTAACTAACTCATTACCTCATAACTCCCTAACTCAAATCATAACCAACTTAACCCTTTCCCAAAAATCTTCTACATTGAAGAGGAAGAGGAAGATAAAGTTAGGGCTTGAAGGAGGGGTATTTCTCACACGATTTTGGTTGGATTTATTCATATAAGGTATGTTTGTATTGATTCATGGAAAGCTTTCTTCCATGAATCCCTCAAACTTTCAATTTCAAAGAAGCAAATTCTCCAAAACCTAGGGTTATCATTCTAAGTCATGGATTCTTTCTCAAATCATTTTCAATGGTTTAATTATCATATATTAAGATTTAATTGCTGTTTTATGGTGGTTTCAAGATAAAATCTTCCATGAATCCATGAATTCCCCAAACCCTAATTTATGACTATGTGATGTGGGTGAATTATAGTAAGATGAATACTATGCAATTGTTCTTGTAGTAGTATAATTACTTGAATTATGTTATTATCCGTGCATAAATTGTAGTAATTCTAGGTGTGTTGGTGAATTATGTTTCATGGTCCTTGAAGGGAAAATTATGAAGATTGATGTATAATCATGATACTTATGTACATGCTTTATGATTTCAATGAAAGTAATGAGATTATGACTATAATGCAATTGTGATATTGTTGAAAGGTTATTTTCAATTATACACTTGTGAATAATGATGACATATTGTGAAAGGTTTCTTCAACGTAATGATATACCTTGAATTGGTAGGCTTATGCCATCCTCTTTTTGTGTAACTAAGGTATCTTGACTTAATGAACATTGAATCGGTAGGCCAAGTGGCATCCCTTTCATAAATGACTAATGATGTATTCTAGTCTTTGTCTTGAATCGGTAGACCTAATGGTAGCCCTTTCTTGAGGATTCAATGAGCTATCCTAATAATGTACCTTGAATCGAAAGGCTAATGGCACCCTTTCATGTGTTTAATAATGTACCTTAAATCGGTAGGCTAATGGCACCCTTTCATATGTTTAATAATGTACCTTGAATCGGTAGGCTAATGACACCCTTTCATGTGTTTAATAATGTTCCTTGAATCATAGGCTAATGGCACCTTTCATGTGTGTAATAATGTACCTTGGGTCGGTAGGCCAATGGCATCTCTCTCATGTGTAATAATGTTAAAAGAGAATTAACTACTCTATGGGAATTTAAAGCTTAACACCGAGTGGATATTGTAAGGTGGAAGCTCTCCCCATGTTAGGCCGGGGTTTCTATGAACACCTTTCTTATCCCATAACTATGTGCCTACATAGGTTATTAGCTAGTGGATCCACATAAGCTAAATTACCGGTTCTACCTTAGGCAATTAGACCAATACTTTTTGGTGTGGGAGACACCAAATTCCATGATTTGCTCAGATGGTCTATGTCGGTTAGGGCTTATTCCCATCATGTGAGTTATGTGCTATGGTTACTCAAGAGGTTCTATGAAGTGTGGATGGTAGTATGGGATGCCATCCATACATTGCACGAGTAGGCTTTGAGAGTGGCTATGGTGTGTTTCTCGAATGTCATAATGTCTAATGAATGAATGTTCTTATAATGATGCTAATGACAAGGTTGACTTAAAATCTAAAGTTACTGATGAATACTTAACTTGGATTGTTGCTATGAGTTGCTTTCCTTGTCATGACTTGTTAAATGTGAATGTTTCTTGTTTATGAGAAATGGGCTAATATGTGATCAAAGAATGGTAAGTAAGTCTATGGTGGCCTCAAAGTGGTACTTAGTATGAATAGTATTATGGGATTCTATTCATATATTGAACAAGTATAGCTTAGGGTTACCTAAGATGATGGTTATATTACGTTATAACGGTTTGCATGTTGAATATGATTGTGACCTATGTTTTTATAATAAAGTTCATGATGATTCTCAAACTTGTCAAATGCATGATTTTTAACTAAAATGTCCATTTTAGCATGATTTTTCCATGGCTATCATATTTAGTGCATTTTTGTGCTAACCCATATTTCTTCTACATTTTTCTACAAAATATAGGGTTTGGTGATATCGGCTTCCATCCTCGTGGATAGTTCATAGTAGATCAAGAAGAAAAGTTATGGTGAGTCCTCATAGTATCCGAGGGATTGACCATAATGTCATTTACATTTTATTGTTATGCTTAGAGATTTTGTATGGGCTGCGTCCCAAAGTTTTAGTCTTATGGTTCTAGATGGTTTGAGACAAAGTATAGACTTTTGCTCATGTTTATAAAAGACTTCGATTGTAAAAGAAAAAAGTTTTAAATTGCCGCACCATATTCTATTGTCTTATGATATGAATGTCATGAGGCTTGTATGAGGCTCTTTGGAGTCTTGTACGCCGTGTTACATTTGGGGTGTAGGCTCGGGTCGTGACAGAGGCCTAGGCAGGTGGTGAGTTATTTGTACCTACCGAGCTTATGGGGCTTGATGAGGTTATTGTTTGATCATTTTTTGTATTTTTAGATTCAGTAGTGAGTTAGCATGCTTATCTAAATTTTGATTTCCTTACCTGATTGTTTTTGGTATATTATGATACTTTCTCATTTAGTCTATAGCCTTAATACTTTGTACATTATTTTGTACTTACGCCCCATTGCTTGGAGGCCACTGCATACATGCATGCAGGTCCCGACAGATGACCTAGTTGACCTCCTCAGCAGCAGGATTGACTTCTATCTGGTTGGCTATCCCCTTTCCTCTGGAGCTGCCAAAGTTGGGAAGTTTGTTAGCTTTTGTTGTATATATTTTTATGGGTAGGCTTGGGCCCTGTCCCGCCAATGTTTAACACTTTTAGAGGCTTACAAACTAGTGTGTGGGGTGTATAGCTACGTTATGGCTATGCTGACCTAGTTTGCTGATTTGCTAAAGTTTGTGGGTTGTTTGAAGTATTTTCTTGATATATACCTGCTTTCAGTTTTGGTATAGAGATCCTGGTGGCCTCGACGGCCCAATCAGGACTCATGTGCTGGTTGGCTATTTCTTTATATGAACTCTTGAGAGTAGTTATTTCTTTTATAGATCTGTTAACAAGGGCCTTATCGGTCGAGGGCTTAGTTTTAAGCCGAGATATACTTGTTTGTTTCCTTGATTGCGTGTGGCAGCCATGCGCTAGTAGTAATTGGTTCAGCAAGGTTGGCTCGAGCCTGAGTTTTGGCATTAGTAGCCAGTTGCACCCCTTGAGTTTGGGGCTTGACAAACTTGGTATCAAAGCAACGTCGTATCCTAGGGAGTCTGCTAGCCATGTCTAGTAGAGTCTTATTTCTAAATGTGTTCTGCACCACATTCGATAAGTAAGAATCTACCGGGCATGTTGGAATGACTATCCTTCTTTTGATCACCTCGTGCTATAGAGCGATGTCTTAAGGGTTGAGGTTTCTAGCATATTATTGAGAATTGTATGCAGATACAGATGGCTGGCACCAGACAAACCACAACTAGCCAGGGTCTAGATACAGGTGCAGGCAAGGGTACCAGCAAGGTACCACAGGTGGAGGTAGCCCATTGTGAGACCCAGGGGGAGACATCTTCTCATCCCCCTATAGCTTCACCACCGCTTCAGGAGCCACTGAGGGCTACATGACCCCCGACTCCTCAGCAATACCACCTCTAGTTCCTCCTATTCCATCTGATCAGAATTTCAAGAGTTCGGTATGTATATTAGCACATTTAGTAGTTTCATAGCGCCAGATGTTGTCGGACCTTGTGAAGGGCCCAAAAGTTCGAGAGTTCATGAATTTCTTGCCTTGAATCCTCCACAGTTGACAGGTACAGATTGCATAGAGGACCCTCAGTACTTTGTTGATCAGCTTCATAGGATCTTCAGAGTCATGCATGCCTCAGTGACTGAATCAGTTGAGTTAGCAGAATTTCAATTGCGTGATATTGTAGTATTATGGTACGAAAGTTAGGAGAGATCTAGGGGAAAAGATGCATCTTTGCCCACTTGGGATAGCCTTACAAAAGCTTTCATAGATCACTATTTACCTCGAGAGATTAGGGATGCCCGGGTGGACCAGTTTCTAAACCTTCGATAGGGTAGCATGAGTGTTTGAGAGTACGGATTGAGATTTGATTCATTGGCTAGATGTGCACCAGCATTTGTTGATACGATGTATGAAAGGGTGCGTAGATTTGTGTGAGGGCTTGACTCAGATTATATCGACGCTTGTTCTACCGCTGCACTAAATGATAATATGAATATCTTGTGAATTCATGCCTTTGCATAGGGCATAGAGGATCGCCGACATCTATAGTATATGAGTGGGAGGGTCGAGAGTGAGAGAGACAGAAGAGGGCTAGGCCCACTGGTTCACAAGGAGATTTTCAGGGTGATCCCAGACCCTGATATTCCAGTAGGCCACCTAGACCTCCACCACAACCAATCCAGGGTAGTAGATCTGATCATCAAGGATAGTCAGACCTAAGTGAAGGTTCACGAGCATCAGGCTCTCAGCAGCAGAGGGGTTCAAGCCAGGCTAAGACAGCCCATCGCATTGCACTACTTGCGGTAGGATGCATTTCAGGAGATGCATATAGGGTTCCACATGTTGTTATTCTTGTGGAAGGGAGGGACATGGGTGGAGGAACTTCCCGACCATAGGTAAGGCTGATATAGGTCAGTCGACCGGGTCAGTAGTAGGTTCCTCCTCATCAGCACAGTCTACAGGGTGTGGACCCCTAACTTCAGCAAGTAGATACAGAGGTGGAGGCAGAGAGGGAGCATCTAGTTCTGTTAGTGGCCAGAATCGTACATATTCACTAGACGACTGACAAGACTCAGAGTCTTCACCAGATGTTGTGACAAGTGCATTAATTGTTTGCTCTCGTTGTGTTTATGCTTTGATAGATCCTGGATCTACTTTGTCTTATGTTACTCCATTTATTGCGGGGAAGTTATGTATAGTAGCAGAGTCATTAAATTGACCATTTATTGTATCTACACTAGTTGGTGAGTCTATTATTGCCAAGAGAGTCTATCGAGGTTGCACAGTAGAAATTATCGACCATCAAACTTTTGTAGACCTAGTAGAGGTAGAGATGGTCGATTTTGACGTCATTATGGGTATGGACTAGTTAGAGTCTTGTTATGCTAATGTTGAGTGTCGGACAAAGATTGTTAGATTCCACATTCCAGGAGAGGCCGTTCGGGAATGGAAATGTGATACAGCAACTCTAAAAGGTAGGTTTATTTCCCATCTTAAGGCGAGGAGGATGATTACTAAGGGTTGTATTTGTCATCTTGCTCGCGCTAATGATATAAATGTAGAACCATCGACTCTTCAGTCTATTCTGGTAGTTAATGAGTTTCTAGATGTATTTCTAGATGAGCTTCCTGGTATCCCTCCAAAATGGGAAATTGATTTTGCTATCGGTATGCTACCAGGTACACAACCCATATCTATTCCTCCTTATAATGTGGCTTCTGCTGAGCTGGAGAAGTTGAAAAATTAGCTGAAATATTTTCTTGATAAAGGCTTTATTAGGCCCAGTGCTTCAACATGGGGCATACCAGTATTATTTGTGAGAGAAAAAGATGGCTCACTGAGGATGTGTATAGATTATCAATAGCTGAACAAGGCTAATATAAAGAATAGGTATCACATTCCTAGGATCGATGACTTGATTGATCAACTACAAGGTGTTAAGTACTTCTCAAAGATTGATTTGAGATCAGGGTACCATCAGGTATGAGTTTGGGAGAAAGATATTCTGAACACAACTTTTAGAACTAGATATGGGCATTTTGAGTTTTTGGTCATGTCTTTTGGATTGACCAATGCCCCGACAGTGATTATGGACCTGATGAGTAACATACTCATGCCGTATCTAGATACGTTTTTTATTGTATTTGTTGATGATATTTTGGTCTATTCGCATTCAAAAGCTGAGCATGCAGATCATTTGTGAGCAGTCCTTCAAGTTCTTCGAGAGCAGGAACTTTACGCAAAGTTCTTTAAGTGTGAGTTTTGGTTGAGATCTGTGGCTTTCCTAGGCCATATTGTATCAGATGTGGTAATTATGGTTGATACATAGAAGATTGAGGTCGTGAAGACTTGGCCTAGACCCACAACTCCGATAGAGGTTCGTAGTTTCTTAAGGTTAGTTGTGTACTACAAAAAGTTTGTAGAGGGGTTTTCTTCACTTTCAGCACCACTAACAAAGCTGACTCAGAAAGCAATTAAGTTTCAGTGGACTGAGGCTTACGAGCATAGTTTCCAGGAGCTGAAGGATAGGTTGACATCAGCACCGGTCCTAGCCTTGCCAGAGGGTTCAGAGGGCTATGCAATGTACTGCGACGCTTCTAGTATTAGGTTAGGATGTGTTCTGATGCAATATGATAAGGTGATCGCATATGCTTCAAGGCAGTTGAGAAAACATGAGAAGAACTACCCAACTCACGACTTAGAGTTGGATGTGGTTGTGCATGCACTAAAGATCTGGAGACACTATCTATATGGCGTTCATATGGACATTTTCACAGCTCATAAGATCCTTCAGTATATCTTTAGACAGAAGGAATTGAATCTTCAACAATGTTGATGGCTTGAGTTACTGAAAGACTACGACGTAGATATTTTATATCCTCCAAGGAAGACAAATGTGGTAGTTGATTCCCTCAGTCATAGATTAATGGGAAGTTTATCATATTTAGGTGTTTAGAGATATGAATTATCTTTAAAATTTCATCAATTAGCCAACTTGGGAGTCAGATTAGAAGAGGTAAGTGATAATGGGGTCAGAGTTCATAACACAATTGTATCATCTTTAATCGTGGAAGTGAAGGCACGACAGCATGAGGATCCCTACTTAGAGAAGCTCAGAGGAAAAGTTCATGATAAGAAGTCGTTAGCCTTTGATATAGCAGGAGATGAAGTCCTTAAATATAGAGGACGACTATGTGCTCCAAATGTGGTAGGGCTTCGACAACATATTATGGGAGAGGCCTTCCATTCCCAGTATTCTATTCACCCAGGATCGATGAAGATGTACCATGATATTAAAGAAATATATTAGTCGCATGGGATGAAGAAGTATGTTATTAAGTTTGTGGCATATTTTCCTAACTACCAACAGGTTAAGGTTGAGCAGCAGAAGCCTGTTGGGTTGGTCCAGGAGATAGCCATTCCTTTATGGAAGTGGGAGGTAATTAATATGGATTTTACTACAGGGTTACCTCGATCGCGGAATAAGTTTGACTATACTTGGGTAATTATTGATCGGTTAATAAAATTATCCCACTTCTTACCTGTGAAGACTACTTTCACAGATGAAGATTATGCAGGGCTTTACATCCGAGATATTGTTAAGTTGCACGGCGCCCCAGTATATATTATCTCGGATAGAGGAGCACCATTTACCACTAACTTTTGGAAGTCTTTCCAAAAAGGATTAGGGACACAAGTTAATCTCAGTATATCCTTTAACCCTTAGACAGATGGCTAAGCTGAACGCACCATTTTAACACTTGAAGACATGTTATGGGCAAGCATGCTGGACTATAATGGGAGTTGGGATGAACATTTACCTCTTATTGACTTTGCATATAGCAATAGTTATCATTCTAGCATCAAGATGGCACCTTATGAGGCTTTGTACGGTCGGAAACGCAAACCCCCTATTAGCTGGTTTGAGGTAGGTGAGTTAGGATTGGTTGGACCCGACCTTGTACAACAAACAATGGAGCGGGTTAATCTCATTCTAGAACATATATTGAATACTCAAAGTTGCCAAAAGTCATACTCATATATACGTCAAAGAGAGTTAGAGTTTTGTGTTGATAACTTGGTATTCTTAAAAGTCTCACCTATGAAGGGTGTTATGAGATATGGAAAGAAGGGTAAGGTTAGTCAAAGATTCATTGGTCCATACTAGATCCTTCGAAGGATAGGACAAGTGGCTTATGAGTTAGAGTTTCCATCGGGGATAGAATCGGTTCATCTGGTATTCCATATATCGATGCTACAGAAGTGCATAGAAGACCCTTCTAGGGTTGTCCTTATTGAGGATGTTCAGATCACAAATGAGTTGTCCTATGAGGAAACTCCAGTTGCAATATTAGATCGATAGGTCTGAAGGTTGAGGACCAAAGATGTGGCTTCTGTTAAAGTATTGTGGAGAAACAAAATAGGGAAGAGGTGACGTGGGAAGCTGAGGATGGCATGAGATCCAGATATCCTTAGTTGTTTTAGATCCCACAGTGGTAAAAATATCAATCTTGATTAGCACAGTGATGTAGGATATCCATTTAGTTTTTTTATTGTTGCTTATTATTGTTGTTGTTGTTGTATTTTTCTCGTACTATTATTGCGGAGCTATGGTGCTTAGCTATTTGTATTATCCTGTGAGGTGCTTAGGTTGGAATCTTCTGCATTTCAGGTTCCTGGATATTATGGGTATAGAGTACACTTTGCCGAATTTTGGAAACTAGTAAGTACTTAACCGCGTGGCCTAGATTTTTCATTCGAGGACGAATGTTTCTAAGGGGGGGGGAGGATGTAACACCCTGAGTTTTCAGAACTCTAATTTAACTTGTACCTTCGTGGAAAGACAGAGAGGGTGAGTAATAAATTAAGAATGATATGGTATGTCATATTTTAAGTGTTCAAGGGTTGTATCTCAAGTTTTGAAGTTAGGTAAGTGGCAAAATAAAAGTTGGTGAAACTTATCGTAAGTTTCTTTTTAAATATTTCTCTAAAATTTGGGTCATATGTCTTGGAGGTTTTCTCCCAATCTATAAATATTTAGGGGGACCACGACCTAGAAAAATGAAGGTCTATGAGTTTTGTTTCCAACGCATCAAACCGTTCGTTCATACGAGTTCAGAATAGAGAGATATTCGCATTTTCGCGACATTGCGCAAGCAGGCACGTGAGGTGGGTCCCCTAGGTCGGTGGAACTTATAAGATAGAATCTTCTTCATTTTTCTTCATTCCAGCTCGTAAGAAACCCACAAAAATCAGAGAATTACTCCTCAAATTACCCTACGTCGCGAGCTCATTGTTCTGGTATAGTTTTCATGGTGAATTGAGCGGTGTAGCTCCGTGGAGGTTGTGGCAGCAGGGTTTATTCAGTGTTTTGATTTTATTAAAGTGTTCTGGGCGTGTAAAGAAAGGTAGGAACCATCTTTTAACGGTTTATGGATACCTTAGCTCCGGTAGGAACCATCTTTTAACGGTTTATGGATACCTTAGCTCTTAGATAGTAATTTACGATAGGAATCCGTATCGATTGTCGAATTATCGTAGTAATTCTTATCCTTAATTACTGATTGATTTTACTTTTTTAAGTGTTTTAGTGGTGCAGACAGAGGTATTTTCAGCATAAATTATAAAGGAAAAGGTATATTAAGGCTATTCCCTTCCTTCAACATGTTTCCTTAGAGCTTGTGAGTGATATAATAGGGTAGTTAATGTTGGTGATCTTGTAGATGTAATTGTGAGTGGTTGGTTGATTAAGTGGTTATAAATCCTTATTTTAGGGACTCATAATCTGTTAAGAATGACCCTAAGTTAGGAACTACTTGGAGACTATTCATATATATTGTTTAAAGCTAAATTGCTCGCCTTTAGCCTATTCAATTGTTCGTTATCACCCTTGGGGCTATTGTTGTTTGTTGTTGAGTTATGAACTACCTATGGAGGGCTATGATGTTGTCTAAGAGGACTATGTTACTTCCTAAGAGGGCTATGTGTTTCCCACGGGGCTATATTGATGCCAAAGGGTATTATGTGTTGCCTACGGGGGTATTTTGACGCCAAAGAGGGCTATGTTGATGCAAAAGAGGGTTATGTGCAACCCACAGAGCTATGATGTTGCCTAAGAAGGTTATGTACTGCCTACGGGGCTATATCGTTGACTAAAAGGGCTATGTGACTTCTTACAAAGACAAGGGGCTACCGATAGGGGTATGTACATTGATTTGGAACCTTCTGGCTAATGAGGGTCTAGATAGATGGTGTGTTGTTTGTACTTGTCGAGCTTATAGGGGCTTGGTGAGGTTGTTTTTTTTATCATTTTTGTATTTTTAGATTCAGTAGTGGGTTAACATGCTTATCTAAATTTTGATTACCTTACCTAATTGCTTTTGGTATATTATGATACTTGCTCATTCAGTCTATAAATATTTATACTCTATACATTATTCCATACTTATGCCCCATTGCCTAGGGGGAACTGCATTTATGCATGCAGGTCCCGACAGAAGATCTAGTAGACCTCCTCAGTAGCAGGATTGACTTCTATCTGGTTGGCTAGCGCCTTTCCTCTGGAGCTGCCAGAGTTGGGAGGTTTGTTAGCTTTTGTTGTATATATTTTTATGGATAGGTTGGGGCCCTGTCCCACCAATCGTTACCACTCTTAGAGGCTAGCAGACTAGTGTGTGGGTGTATAGTTATGTTATGGCCATGCTGTCCTAGTTTGTTGGTTTGCTGAAGCTTGTGAGTTGTTTGATGTATTGTCTTGATATATACCTGCTTTTAGTTTTAGTATAGAGATCATGGTGGTCTCGACGGCCCAATCAGGACTTATGTGCTAGTTGGATATTTCTTTATATGAACTTTTGGGAGTAGCTGTTTCTTTTATAGATTTATTGACAGGGGCCTTGCCGGCCGAGGTCTTAGTTTTAAGTCGAGATATACTTTTTGGTTTCCTCAATTACGTGTGGCTTCCATGTGCTAGTAGCAAATGGTTTAGCAGGGTTGGCTCGGGCTTGATTTTTGGCATTAGGAGCCAGTTGCACCCTTTGAGTTTGGGGTGTGACGATAAAAACCATAGGAAACCATCAATTCATACATAATATATCATAATTCAATCATTACAAATGATTTTGAAAGGAACCCATGACTTTGGAATCAAACCCTAACTTTGTGGGTACTTCTATCTTTAAAATTGGGGTTCTGAATGGACTCCTTCGATGAAGGATATGCATGAATGAAGGACTACCATACCTTAGCAATGGAATCCAATGACTTTTAGTAGAAGACCTTGTTCCTTTAACCCTAGCTCCAACTTCCTTCTTCTTCTTCCTTGAAGTTATAAAGAGAGAATATTTGGGGACCACGAGAGGCCCCACGATCCGTGGTCATGACCACAAGCTGTGGTCCCCTCCATGGACCTTGAGGTAGTAGCTAGTTCTTCATGACTTAGCCCCTTTGAGGCTAAGTAAAGACCACGACCCCTCCCACAACCTTTGGTGGCCGTCAAGTGGCTCGTGGGGGAGGGTCTCTTTTTGGGCAGCTTGGCAAGCTCATTGCCTAGCCCACCACGGACCACACCACGAGTCTTGGTCTCTACTACGATCCGTGGCGGTGGACATGGTCTCTAGGTCAGTGTCTAGGGGAGAGTGGACTTCCCTAGTCCTCTCATTTGGCCTTGCCCACCTCCTTGACTATAACCTTCACGTTTAGCTCTAGTTTGAGCCTACTAATTTCTAGGGTGTTACAGAGAGGACCCGATATATCTTGTCCTGGGTATAAAGTCATGACTAACATGATCACTAAATTTGTTGCCCAATAAAGGGGACTTATATTCCTGTGGGGGTATGTAGTTGTAGGACAATGAGGGTACGGTGAACCCTAGTCCAACTCAGTGCTAAGCCTACTCCCAACTTGTAATGTGTATGACACAACATAACTGAAATACTGGATGGCTCGATATTTTGACATGCAAATCTAAGAATACAACATTTAGGTACTGACTATGAAACATTCGAAACTGGAGCATGTATATATGTTTAACTGAACTAGCATGTGTAATTCATGAACTAAGAGAATCTACACAACTAGGGTTTTGAGTTTCATGCAAGTAACTAAGAAAACTTCCCAAGAAAACATGATAATTTGATTACGAATACTACAACAGCTAAATCACAACAATTATCCAAGGTTTTAGAAACCCTAGGTCTAAACAGGATATAGTGAATCAAGAATCTAACTAAGTTTTAGGGACCTAGTATATGAAAGGAACCCACTAGTGAAATCCCAAATACCTGGTGACAAAATCTATAGAGAAATCCTTCGATTTTGGGTCTGGAACTGAAGAAAACCTACTGTATGTTCTTGATGGGTTGGTCGACTCTTTCTCCTCCTTTTCGCTCTAAGTTCTGGTGAATTTTGGTGAATAAAGGTTTTGGGTAGGTTCTGACTAAATTATTACGCTTAAATTAAGTAAAACGACATAGTTTAGGTATTAAACAACATAGTTTAAATGCCCAATGCATAGGGAAAATAACAAAATGACCCTGACTTAAAAGTTGACGACGCCATCGACGGGCCGTGGACTGACCAACGGTCCGTCCAGGTAGGGCATCATTTGGTGTTTGGTACTAGGTTCTGAGGGTCACAATCTATGGAACGTGGGTCCACCTACGGTCGTAGGTCTGGCCGTGGGTCATGATTTTTCTAGGAATTCTGGGTGGCCAACCCACGAACCATACCAACGGTCCGTTGTCTAAGTCAGAAGCCATGGTTTGGCCTTCGTAGGTGGCACCTGCAATTTCTGAAAATCTGCAGTTTGGTGTTTCTCGAATCCGAGGTGTTACAAATGTGTATATGTTTGATTAAAAATATTCAATTACCTATTAAAGATTAAAAAATGCAGTTAAATTATGATAATGTGTCGTAGTATCTACCCAAAGGAGAATTACGATATATTTTTTATCGCTTTACTGAATTCACATTACTTTCTAATTTGTGAGCATGTATATTTATTTTGCAGTTATTCCTCTTCATTTGCATGCTTCGTCTGTTACTGTGTTCAACGAATTGAACTTCTCTGAATGGCATGAACAAGTCCAGTTCCACTTAGGTGTGATGAATCTTGACTAGGCTCTGATGAATGATAAACTCACTGCTATTACTGATATGAGTAGTGAGGATGAGAAGTCTTTTCATAAATCATGGGAGCGCTCTAACAGATTGAGCCTTATATTCATGCAAATGATTGTTGCTAACAAAATTAATAATACTATTCCACAAATAGAAAGTGCCTAGGAATACTTGAAGTTTGTGGAAGAAAATTTTCGTTCTGCTGATTAGTCTCTCGCTGGTACACTAGTGGCTGAACTCACGACCATGAAATTTTATGGGTCGCATAGTATGAAAAATCATATCATCGAGATGACCAACATTGCAACAAGACTTCAGACCTTAGGGATGAAAGTGGATGATACCTTCTTGGTTCAGTTTATTCTGAACTCATTGCCTCTTGAGTAGGGACCATTCCAAATTAACTATAACACTATTAAGGATAAGTGGGATGTTAGTGAATTGTGTAGTATGCTTACTCAAAAAGAATCAAGACATAAGAAACAAGGAGGTCATTCCATTAACCACATGGGTCAAGGATGTAACACCCCATAAAATTTTGAGTTAAGACTAGAACCATTTTTCGTTGAGAGTAAGAATTTTTGGAGGAATTTAAAATAACTATAGGTGTTAAGGTCACTGATGAAGCACCTTTAGTTCCAAAAAGAACTAAAGAGAATTCCTTCAAGTCATTCCTAGGTTCTTCTAAGTTTGGGGTCAGCTTCAAGCGACCGTAACTTTTCACACAAGATGATATAGGAGACCCAAAAGATACCAAATGAAAGATCTTGGAATCATCTTTCCAACGCCGCCGAGTTTGCTAATTTTCAAGCTTTTATAAGGGGAATATTCATGTTTGAAGTCGGGCTGTCCAAATGAGGAACGCTACCCAAAAAACGAAGGATATTTTGGTCTTTTCCTTACTCAATCAGCTTAAAATGAATTTTAATAATATTTTAGGGACAAATCTGATTTGGGTCAGTTTTCAGAAATCCAAATACGCATAGGGTTTTAGAAGAGATTTCATTCAAGTCATTCCTAAGTTATTTGAAGTTTTGGGTCAACTTCAAACAAGCATTACTTTTAGCACAGGATGATTAGGAGACTCATAAGATATCAAATGAAAGGTCATCGGATCCTCTTTCCAACCCCGCAAAATTTTCTAATTTTTGAGCTCGTATGAGGGAGATATGCCCGTTTGAAGTCGGACTGTCCAATTAAGGAAAGTTACCCAAAAATATGAGGGGTAATTTGGTCCTTTCCTTATCCAATTAGATTTAAATGTTTTTCGTCATGTTTTAGGATTCTAAAATGATTGGAATCAGTTTTATTTATTCCTAAAATACGCTTACAGTTTTTTGAGGAGTGCAAGAAGAGAAAAAATGAGAAAAAAGGTAATGTTCAAAGCGTTCTTCAAGATTCTTGCGATTCTTCGAGGGATTTCACCAAGAATTTTACCCTAACAGGTATGTAAGTTTTCATAGTGCTGAGTTCGTTACCCACACACCAATCATGAGTTTATTTTGCGAATCTATCCATAAATATTGAGCAATTTAACTTCTTGATGAGTTTTCTTGAAATTTCATTAGTAATCTTGAAGAGTTGTTTTCGTTCTTGAATTAGGATGGGTTGATGAGTTTTTGATATGAAAGTGTCACGACCTGTGCCTACACCCTGGATGTGGCCGGCACTCGAGAAGCATTATTAATCCCCAAGTGAACCCTCATCCCGGCTGACTACAGGCGGAAGACTAACTCAAGCATACAAAATCTTAAAAACTGAATTAAATTTCATTGAACTCAAATACTCTACCTTTTCTAAAAAATGTGTACACTACTCAAGATAAAAGTAAATACAGAAACTCCTCAACTATGTCTATCTATGAAGCCGCTACTATTACAGAAAGATATCGGGACAAGACCCACGACATCTCAAAACTACTAACTGTAAGATACAGGTAACATCCTTCAGAATATAAGATGAGTCACCAAAGCTGACTGGAATATCACATGACCTCAACGAAATGCATGTTGAGGATTATGTATACATGTATCTGCATAATGAAACGATGCAGGCCAAATGGCACAGTACGTGGAATGTACGAGCATGTAAAGGAAATTCTAAAGCATAAACGTAAGCTTAAACTGATGGAAAAGAAATATACTTACCTCTTCTCAACTCACTCATCTCAACTCAACTCAACTCAACTCAACATAATGAAACATAGTTCAACTCAACTCAGAGAAAATAGGGCTCAACTCAATAGTAAGATACTCAACTTAGAGAAATAGGGCTCAACTCAACAATAAGATACTCAACTCTGTGAAACATAGTTCAACTTTGTATACTCAAGGGTAAAGCAACAACAAAAGATGCAATATATAGAAAGTTGTAAAACTGTACTTAGCAACTCAATGTATTTAAAAAAATACAATAATACTCAATTCATATACAAAAATACAAAATTTCTCTGTGTGAGATTCTCTAACCGACAACCATCACTATGAGCTATGTGATGATACAACGTCTAGCCCACGCTGCCAGAACTATCCTACAATTTGTCGAGGTATAGAACCTACTACTAAGTGGATCCACTAGTATATGCTAAAAATCATTAAGGAATCATCTAGAAATTATGACCCTTTCTACCCACGTTGGCTACATGGTTTATGGAGGTTGTGAGTTGTCTGAACTCTCCCCCATATCGTTGCTCAATACTACTCTCAAAATATAGCTAGCTCATTTGTTTAAAAATTTAACTCTTTCTGTGTTTTGAGATTATTACTCAAAAATATTTCTCTTAAAAGAGATGGTACTCAAACTGTTCAAAACTCTTTTGGAAATCTCAGTTTCCTCTCATCTTAAATGTAAAAAAATTTACTCTTGGGAATACTTAGTTCCCATATATCATTTTAAAGAAAATGAACTCAGCTCTACTCTTCCTCAACTCAGTGCTCAAGTCTTTAAAACAAGTTTTAAAACAATTTGTATAAACACTTCTTAAAATAGGGTCCATGCCAAATCATGGACGTGAACGACTCAATTCAAGATTTTCAATAACCATGCATAGAACTCAATACTTGAAACTTAACAACTCCAGAACTCAAGGAGTCAATGATACTACTCATCTCAAGAATGCTTGACTCAGAGGGTTCATGCGGAATTATGGGCATGAACTACTCAAACTCAAGGAATCAATGATACTTCTCATCTCAAGACTGCTCGACTCATAGGGTTCATGCAGAATTATGGGCATAAAATGCTCAACTAAAGGACCTTCATGGTAACATGCAGTAGTCCCATGATTAGAAATATAATCCCAAAATTATTAGGAAGTCAATACCCAAGACTTAGAACTTGAAGATAGTACTCATCTCAAAGATACTCAACTGATAGAGTCCAATCAAAATTTATGGGCATGAATGACTTGACTCAAGGGTCTAAATTACAATATAGAACTCAGGGTATACGACTCTTTTTATTCTCATACTTACTTTCTCAAAACTTAGCTCAAATCGATAGTTGATCTCAAAGAATTCACAATTGAACTCAAAGACTTTCTTGAACTCTACTCTTAATTCTTTCTTGAATTTGAATTATGAATTCAAGAGTTATGATTCATGATGTGAAGGGTCTCGATGATAGTGTAGATTCATAAATACATTCTCCTCCAAATTCTTTGGGATTCATATACTAAACACATTTAGGTCGAAATCCCAGTCAAGACCTACCAAAACAATCACACATTCGCAACTCTCATTTGAAGAACTCAACAAGAACTTCATTATTAACGAACAAAGCACAAAACCTCAAGAACTCAACAAGATTATCAACATACTCAATCTCATGGATGAAATTCATAAAATAAACTCATGATTGGCGTGTAGAGAACAATCCAAACTCTATGGAAGCTTACATACCTCAAAGAACGAAGTTCTTGAAGAATCTTGAAGAAGAACTTGATTAGAATCCTTGAAACCCTAACTTGAAGGTAAACAATCAAGAAAATATTTCTTGAGATTCTTGAATTAGTTTCTTGATTTTCATTAGTGATTCATAATTTTATGTAGGAATTTGAGTTGGAAAGAAGGAATATTTGGAGAAAGACTTACCTTGAAGAAGAATCTTGAAAAAGATTGAAAAAATCTTGAATGGAGTCTACTTTGATTTTTTTTCTCCTCTTGAATCTTCTCTCTAAAATCCTAAATGCTTTGGGGATGAATGAAACTGATTCTAATCAGTTTAGATCCTTAATTGGGTGAAATTTGCGTTTAGAATAAGTAGGGGTAAAGAAAAGACTAAAATACCCCTCATATTTTCGGGTAATTTTCCTTAAATGGACGGTCTGACTTCAAAAGGGCGTATCTCCATCACACGAGCTAGAAAATTAGCAAACCCTATGGTGTTTTTAAGAGGATTCCAAGACCTTTCATTTGATATCTTATGGGTCTCCTAACTCATCTTGTGCTGAAAGTTATGGTCATTTGAAGTTGACCCAAAACTTAAAAGAACTTAGGAATGACTTGAATGAACTCTCTTCTAAAACCCTAAGCGTATTTGGATGTATGAAAACTGACCCAAATCTTATTTGTCCCCAAAATATTACTAAAATTTGTGTTAAGCTGATTGGGTAAGGAAAAGACCAAATTTCCCTTCATATTTTCGGGGAACTTTCCTTATTTGGATAGTTCGAATTCTAACTGAATCCGTGCTAAATGTTATGGTCGTATGAAGTTGACTCCAAACTTAGAAGAACCTAGGAATGACTTGAAGAAATTCTCTTTAGTTTTTTTTGGAACTCAAGGTGCTACATCTAGCGACCCTAAAACTTAAGAAAATTTGAAATTACTCCATAAAATTCTTACTCAATATGAAGAATGGTTTGAGTCTTAGCTCAAAAGTTCCAGGGTGTTACAAAAATTTGGGAGTTGTTTTTTAATAGATTTCCGTGTACTTATGATAGGTATTTGAAACTAAGTAAGTTGGGAAGAAACCATTTGATTCTAGGCGAATTACCAGAAAATGAGCAAATAAATTCATTAGGTTTTTTTATCTGGGCAAGGGTTAGCACGCTGCCCCACCATAGCGCCAGAAAAGTGTGTCTTTAGGAAAGGGGCTAGCGCCACTCAGTGCGCCAGAGTCTCCTGCCCCACCCTTCTCCATCGTTTTGCCTATCTGAGTTCTTTAAAATGGTTCCTTCAATCTCTATTAATTCTAAACACTATAAACTACTTCTAAACAACGATAAATCAGTCATAACATGAATCATGACCTTGAATTCATAATTCAAATTCAAGGTAGAGTTAAGAGTTAAATCTTGAGAATTCTTTTGAGTTATTTTGAGAAAGTCCATTTGAGTCTTTTCGATGAGTCTTCTACAATTACTTATAAATTGTTTCAAGACTCGAGTAAGTGAGTATGAGAATGAGGAGAATGTATTCATGAGTCTACATTATCATTGAGATCCTTGAGTCAAGTTGTTCATGCCCATAAATTCCGCTTGAATTCCATAAATTGAGTATCTTTAAGAGGAGTAGTATCTTCAAGTTCTAAAGCTTGAATATTGAGTTCCTAATCCTTTTGAGATTATATTTCTAATCATGGTACTACTACATGTTACCCATAAGGTCCTTGAGTTGAGTAATTCATGGCCATAATTCCGCATGAACCCTACGAGTCAAGCATTCTTGAGATGAGTAGTATCATGGACTCCTTGAGTTCTGGAGTTGTTGAGTTCCAAGTGTTGAGTTCTATGCATGGTTATTGAAAACCTTGAATTGAGTCATTCACGTCCATAATTTGGCAAGAACCCTAATTTAAGAAGTCTTTTTACAAATTGTTATAAAAACTTGTTTTAAAGACTTGAGCACTGAGTTGAGGAAGAGTAGAGTTGAGTTCATTTTCTTTAAAATGATAAATAGGATCTAAGTATTCCCAAGAGTAAATGCTTTTACATTTAATATGAGAGGAAACTGAGATTTCCTGTAACATCTCGCAAATTGAAAGAAACTAGAAAGAGATGGAATTAGAAAGAGTTATTTTTGGAAATAATAAAAATCTAGAAAATTGGTTAAGTTAAGTTTGAGTTTTTGGTCAACTTCAAACGACCATAACTCCTACCTCGGAATGAGTTAGATGTGTTTCCAGATATAAATATCCTGGAATGATCTTTCCAATGCCGCCGAGTTTGCGCGATTCCAAGTTTGTATGAGTGAGTTATGCCCATTGGAAATTGGGTTGTTCAAATAAGGAAAGTCCAATCCGGATTTTAGAAGGGCATTATGGTTTTTTCACCACCCAATTAAGTTAATTCGTTTTTAGAAATTTAATTGGGTTCTAAACTGATTTGGTTCAGTTTAGACAATTGGAAATTTACGCTAGGGTTTTTGGAGAAAGAACGCTAGAGGAGAAAAGAGGAGAAAGAGCAAAGTTCGTCGTTCTTAAAGGTTTAAGCTTGTGGATTTCTACAAGGGTTGATCCCTAAAGAGGTATGTGAGTCTTTCATAGCGTTGGGTTCGTTCACCCACGCGCCAATCATGTTTATTTCAGCAAAGTTTATTCTAGAAAGTTGAAAGTTGATGAATCTTGAATGGTGTTCTTGAAATTGGCCTTTGTTCTTGAGTTAGGTTGAGATTGAGAAGTTCCTTGAGGTTAAAATGTTTTTTCCTTGAGTTGTTTGAGTTAGTTTCTTGTGTATACATGCTGGGTATTTGAATCTAAAGAAAAATTGAGAAGAATAGTCAAGTTTGGGTGAATTGTGACAGGAAGGCCGCGTCACAGACCTGCCCCTCAGTTTCAAAATTTTCATCCTCGCATCGCGGAGTGGTCACGGATCTCTCTGCCTCAAAAGTTATTTCACGACCAAATATTTAAATGTGCCTCCGCGTCGCGGATTAGTTTCTAGGAAGTGATTTCTTGATCATTTCTCGTGTTTAGCTATCTAAAATCACACCTAAACATCATGAGATCTTGCCTATCACAAATCACGATCCTTGAATCCATAATTCAATTCAAGGAAATTTAAGACTCAAGCTTACAAGTTAAGAGGAAAGTCAAGAGAAGTTAAGAGTCAAGTCAAGAGAAGTCAAGAACAGTCAAGAGAAGTTAAGAGTCAAGTCAAGAGAAGTCAAGAGTCAAATTAAGAGAAGTTCATAAAGTTTTCCAAAAGTCTTTTACAAATGTTTTAAATTTGTCTTAAGACTTGAGTTTTGAGTTGAGTAAAGAGTAAAGTTTGAAGTGCATTTCTTCAAAATAGTATATCGGGACTATGTATTCCCAAAGAGTGAATGTTTTCACATTTAAACAAGAAAGGAAACTGAGATTTCCAAAAGAGCCTTTGAGCTAGTTTTTAGTAAAGAGTAAGAGTAAATTCATTCTTCAAAGATTATTCGAGAACTAAGTATTCCCAAAAGTTAAAATATTTTCATATTTGAGCAAGAAAGGAAACTGAGATTTCCAAGAGAACTTTTAAGCTAAGTTTTTGAGTAATTATCTCAAACCAAAGAAAGAGTTTTGTTTTTACAAACATATGAGCTAAAGTATATTTTGGAAGTAGTATTGAGCACCGATATGGGGACGAGCATAAGTTCAGATAACTCACGTCTCCATAAACCATGTAGACATAATGGCTAGTAAAGAATCATACTTTTTAGATGACTCCTTAAGATGCTTTTTAGCATAGACTAGTGGATCCACTTAGTTAAGTTTTCTAAATGACAGCAAAGTATAGGACAATTCTGGAAGTGTGGGCAAGACGTTGTATCACCACTTAGGCTCATAGTGGTAGTTATCGGTTAGAGAAACTCCAACAGAAACTATATTACTTTATTATATGAGTAAAGTTGAGTTTGTTATTGCATTTTCTTTAATGAACTAAGTTGTTTTTATACTGTTTCAAAATCTTTCTATATATTGCATGTGTTTTATTGCTTTATATTGAGTTAAGTTATTCAGGAGTTTAGTAAAGACAAGGTAAGTGTTTCTTTTAGATTCTTTTCAAGCTTAAGTTATGTTTAACATTTCAAATCACATACTCGTACATTCAATGTACTGATGCCAGTTGGCCTGCATCTTATTATAATGCAGACGCAGGTTACTAGGATCAGCATCCAGCACCTCGTTGATCCAGTTGATCACTCAGAGTCAGTTGGTGAGCCTCCTAGCTTTTCGAAGGATACTTTTTATTGCTTTCAATATTTTAGTTCATTAGGATGTCGTGGGTCTTGTCCCGACGTCCATCTCAGTTTTTTAGAGGCTTCATAGATAGAGTTAGTGGTGTTAGTTCATGAGTCTTTACTTTCCCTTTTTAGTTAAGTTGAGACATGAGTTGCCACTTTGGCAGTGAATTTTTATTATTACATTCTATGTTATTTATTGAGCAGTTTAGTTTTTTTGTTTAAGTATATTTATCTTGAGTAAAGTCTTCCACTGAGTAAGTAAGCCAGGACAAGGGTTCGTTTGAGTCCAACAATGGTTCTCGAGTGCCAGCCACGTCCGGGGTGTAGGCTCGGGGCGTGACATTTCCAAAAGAGTTTTCATGAACAGTTTTAGTGTCATTTCTTTTAAGAGAAAGATTTTTGAGTAATAATCTCAAACAAACGAAAGAATTATGTTTTTTTAAAAAAAAAAACATATGAGCTAGTATATAGTGGGAGTAGTATTGAGCACCGATATGGGGGAGAGTTCATACAACTCACAGCCCCCATAAATCATGTAAACAACGTGGGTAGAAAGGGTCATACTTTTTAGATGATTCCTTATTGATTTTTAGCATAGACTAGTGGATCTACTTAGTTGTAGGTTCTATACCCTGGCAAAGTATAGGACAATTCTGGCAGCGTGGGCTAGACTTTGTATCATCACATAACTCATAGTGATGGTTGTTAGTTAGAGAATCTCCCACAGAGTTTTATTGTATTTTATATACAAACTGAGTTATTATTGTATTTTCAATACATTGAGTTTCTATCTACTATTTTTTAAAGCTTTCCATATATTGCATCTTTTATTATTGCTTATCCTTGAGTATCCTGCGTTGAACTATGTTTCACAGAGTTGAGTATCTTATTATTGAGTTGAGCCCTATTTTTCTCTAAGTTGAGTTGAGTGAGTTGAGAAGAGGAAAGTATGTTTCTTTTCCATTAGTTCAAGCTTATGTTCATGCTTTAGAATTCCCTTTACACTCTCGTACATTCCATGTACTGAGCCATTTGGCCTGCATCGTTTCCTGATGCAGATACAAGTATTGAGGATCATCAATAGGCATTTCGTTGGGGTCATGTGATATTCCAGTCAGCTTTGGTGAGCCTTCTTATATTCCAGAAGACTTCACATTTTATCTTACAATTAGTAGTTTTGAGATATCGTGGATCTTGTCCTGATATCCTTCTGTAATAGTAGAGGCTTCATAGATAAGCAGAGTTAAGGAATTTCTGTATTTACTTTTATTTTGAGTATTGTTTAGACTTTTAAAATGGTTGAGTATTTGAGTTTATTAAAATTAATTCAGTTTTAAGCTTTTGTATGCTTGAGTTAGTCTTCCGCTTGTAGCCAGCCATGATGAGGGTTCGCATGGGGACCAACAATGGTTCGCACATTTTTGTAGAAAGGAAGGACACTATCATAAAGATTGCTAGAAACTTAAAGCTTGGTTTGAAAAGAAAGGTTCATTTAGTGCTTTTATATGTTTCGAATCAAATTTAGTAGAAGTTCCTAATAATACTTGGTGGCTTCATATCGGTGCAACTACACATGTATCCACTATGTTACATGAATTCACTACGATCCAAACTACAAATCCAAATAAGGATTTCTTGTTCATGGGAAATCGCATGAAGGCTCAAATTGAAGGCATATGGACTTATCGATTGATCTTGGAGACTGGACATCACCTGGATCTATTACAGACATTTTATGTTCCTTCAGTTTCTAGGAATTTTATTTCTCTTTCAAGACTTGATGTTTTTGGATTTGATTTTAAGTTTGGACATAGATGTTTCAATTTATATAAGAATATTGTTTTTATGGTTCTGGTGTTGTTAATGGTGGTTTATATAGATTGAAACTCAATAATAATTTTTTTTAATCCATTCTTACTATTAATCAAATTATTGGAATTAAACATAGTTCACTAAATAAAAGTTTTGCTTATTTGTGGCATAAATGTTTGGGTCATGTATCCAAAAAATGATTAAAAGATTAGTAAAGAATGAAATTCTTCAAATTTTGAATTTTTCTGATCTGATATATGCTTGGATTGCATTAAATGAAATTAAACCAAATATACAAAGAAAGGTGCCACAAGAAGCACTCAGCTTCTTGAAATTATACAAACTGATATTTGCAGACCCTTTGATGTTCCATCTTTTGGTGGATAAAATATTTTATCACCTTTATCGATGATTTTTCATGTTATGGATTTTGATATTTGTTAAAAGAAAAAAATCTCAAGCAGCGGATGCTCTCAAAGTGTACGTTAATGAGGTTGAAAGACAATCAGATAGGAAAGTGATAATCATTAGGTCAGATAGAGGTGTTGAATATTATGGAAAGTATAACGAATCAAGACAATGTCCAGATCCATTTGCAAAATTCCTTGAAGAACATGGCATATGTGCACAGTATACTATGCCAGGAACACCTCAACAAAATGGTGTTGCAGAGAGGCATAATCGAACACTTATGGATATGTTTAGGAGTATGATGAGTTATTCCTCATTAACCAAATCATTGTGGATGTATGTTCTTAAAACCGTTGTATATTTATTAAACATGATTCCTAGTAAGGCAGTTCAAAAGACCTCTTTTGAACTATGGACTGGAAGGAAGCCTAGTTTAAGACACATGCATATTTGGGGTTGTCAAGCGGAAGCTAGAGTTTATAATCCATATAAAAAGAAATTAGATTCTCGAACGGTAAGTGGTTACTTTATTGGTTATCTAGAGAAATCTAAAGGGTATAGGTTTTACTGTCTAAATCATAATTCGAGAATTGTTGAAATCAGTAATGCAAAATTCATTGAGATTAATGGTGAAGTTAGTAGGAGTGTTGAACGACAAAGTGTGGAAATTAGTGAGGTAAGGGTAAATATTTCATTGCCCATGAATGTACCTATTTCCGCACCAATAACAAATATTGTTCCTCTTGTTGAAGAACACTTTAACAATGTTGAACAACATTTGGGTGAAACACTTCTAGAAGGAACTAACTCACAAGTATCTGACGCAAATGAACCACAAACAATGTCATTAAGAAAATCTCAAAGTGAAAGAAAATCGGCCATTTCAGATGATTATGTGATTTATTTGCAAGAGTAAGATTTTGTCATTGGAATTAATAAAGATCCGGTTTCATTTCATAGGCCATAGAAAGCACTATGTCTGATAAATGGATTGATGCTATGAATGACGAGTTAAAATCCATGAAATACAACAAAGTCGGGGTTATCGTTCAATTACCAAAAAGTTCTCAAAGAATTGGGTGTAGATAGGTCTTCAAGACCAAACGCGATTCTAATGGTAATATTGAACGATATAAAGCCAGAATGGTTGCCAAGGGATACACTCGCAAAAAAGCCATTGATTATAAAGAGAACTTTTCACCGGTCTCAAAGAAAGACTTATTAAGAATTGTTTTGACTTTGGTAGCTCATTATGATCTAGAGTTACACCAAATGGATATGAAAATGATATTTCTTAATGGAGACCTCGAGGAGGATGTTTATATGGACCAACCAGAGGGTTTCAAAATTAAAGGAAAAGATAAAATGGTGGGTAAGCTAAGGAAGTCAATATATGGACTCAAACAAGCCTTACGACAATGGTATATAAATCATAATGATACCATAACATCTTTTGAATTTAAGTAGATTACCGTTGATTGGTGTATATACCAAAAGATCAGTGGGAGTAAGTTTATGTTTTTAGTCTTGTATGTTGATGAAATTTTACTTGTTGCTAATGATTTAGGCATATTGCGTGTGACGAAAGACTTTCTCTCTATAAACTTTGAAATGAGAGATATAGGTGAGGCATCCTATATGATAGGGATAGAAATATTTCATGATAGATCACAAGGTTTATTGAGACTGTCTGAAAAAATTTATATCAAAAAAGTTCTAGAGAGATTTAACATAAACGACTGTTCAACAGGAAAAGTTCCTATTCAAAAAAAGGACTAATTTAATCTCATTCAATGCCTAAAGAATTATGTAGAATGGAAAGAAATGGAAAGAATTCCTTACTATTCTATTGTTGGAAGTTCAATGTATGTTCAAACTTGCACAAGAATAGATGTTTGTTTCGCGGTCGGAATACTAGGAAGATATCAAAGTAACCCTGGAATTGATCACTGAAAGCTGCAAAGAAAGTTTGTGGCATGTTATGAAGCCACTATTCATGCACTATGGCAACAAAACTTTATTTCAGGACTTGGGTTGTCGACACCATTACCAAGCCGCGAAAATTTATTGTGATAATACTACAATAGTATTCTTGTAACACCCCGTAGTCTTGTAGGCCACCTAGGGCTAAGTGAGGGTGCAATAAGTCTAGACTAGAGGGCAAAAGCCAAGGCAAAGGCTGCCCCAACCTTGGCAAGCACTGTCTCATCTTCACAACCACCACCACAGCCAGTAGTGAGGACCACAAGTGGTCCGTGGAGCTTGGGCAGTAGCTCCCTAAAGGCTGCCTAAAGTTGGCACATCACCACGAGCCACTTCACAATCAGTGGTGAAGACCACGACCCGTGGGAAGCCTCATGGTCATGCCTTAGACTTATGGAGGCACAATCCTTGTGTCCTAGCTACTGGACCATGGAACACGACCAGGACCATGACCAGTGGTGTGGACCACGACTCGTGACCCCTATCGTAGTACTTGGCACCATGCTTCCTAAATGAGGGAAAAATGGGAAATTCCTTTTTAACTTAATATTAAGTGAGGTCATTTTGTATAGACTTTATGCACGTATATAATCTATTTTAACCCGTTAACCACCCCAATTAAGTCATTTATTCCAAAAACCCCAAATCAATCCCAAAACTTCATTTTCTCTCAAAAATTCTCTCGCTACAAAACTCGAAGAAGAAGAAGAAGAAGAAGAATAAGAAGAAGAAGAAGAGGAAGAGGAAGAGGAGGAAGAGGAGGAGGAGGGGGAGGAGGGGGAGGAGGAGGAAGAGAACGAGGAGGAGGAGAAAGAGGAGGAGGAGGAGGAGGGGGAGGAGGAAGAGGGGGAGGAGGAGGAAGAAGAGGAGGAAGAGGAGGAGGAAGAAGAGGAGAAATAGGAGGAAGAGGAATAAGAGGAGGAGGAAGAAGAGGAGGAGGAAGAAGAAGAAGAAAAAAAAGAGGAGGAGGAAGAGGAAGAAGAGGAGGAGGAAGAAGAAGAAGAAGAGGAAGAAGAAGAGGAGGAAGAGGAAGAAGAAGAAGAAGAAGAAGAGGAGGAGGAAGAAGAAAAAGAAGAAGAGGATGAAGAAGAATAAGAAGAAGAAGAGGAAGAAGAAGAGGAGGAAGAGGAACAAGAAGAGGAAGAAGAAGAGGAAGAAGAGGAAGAAAAAGAGGAAGAAGAAGAAGAGGAGGAGGAAGAAGAAGAAGAGGAGAAGGAAGAAGAATAAGAAGAAGAAGAGGAGGAAGAGGAAGAATAAGAGGAAGAATAGGAAGAAGAAGAGTAAGAAGAAGAAGAAGAAGAGGAAGAATAAGAAGAGTAGGAGGAAGAAGAATAAAAAGAGGAGGAGGAGGAAGAATAAGAAGAAGAAGAAGAGGAAGAAGAAGATGAAGAAGAGGAAGAAGAAGAAGAGGAGGAAAAAGAGGAGGAAGAAGAAGAGGAGGAGGAAGAAGAAGAGGAGGAGGAAGAACAAGAAGAAGAGGAGGAAGAAGAGGAAGAGGAAGAGGAGGAGGAAGAAGAGAAGGAGAAAGAAAAAGAGGAGGAGAAGAAAGAAGAAGAAGAGGAGGAAGAAGAAGAAGAGGAAGAAGAAGAGGAAGAAGAAGAGGAGGAAGAAGAGAAGGAGTAAGAAGAATAACAAAAAAAGGAGGAGAAGGAAGAAGAAGAAGAATAAGAGGAGGAAGAAGAAGAGGAGGAAGAGGAGGAGGAAGAGGAGAGGAAGAAGAGGAGGAAGAAGAGAAGGAGTAAGAAGAATAACAAAAAAAGGAGGAGAAGGAAGAAGAAGAAGAATAAGAGGAGGAAGAAGAAGAGGAGGAAGAGGAGGAGGAAGAGGAGAGGAAGAAGAGGAGGAAGAAGAGAAGGAGTAAGAAGAATAACAAAAAAAGGAGGAGAAGGAAGAAGAAGAAGAATAAGAGGAGGAAGAAGAAGAGGAGGAAGAGGAGGAGGAAGAGGAGAGGAAGAAGAGGAGGAAGAAGAGAAGGAGTAAGAAGAATAACAAAAAAAGGAGGAGAAGGAAGAAGAAGAAGAATAAGAGGAGGAAGAAGAAGAGGAGGAAGAGGAGGAGGAAGAGGAGAGGAAGAAGAGGAGGAAGAAGAGAAGGAGTAAGAAGAATAACAAAAAAAGGAGGAGAAGGAAGAAGAAGAAGAATAAGAGGAGGAAGAAGAAGAGGAGGAAGAGGAGGAGGA